>JACGAQ010003632.1:0-26288 GCA_014119065.1 Orius insidiosus
TAATTTACAAGTTTTCAAGGTTAATTTACAAGTTTCAAGGTTATTTACAAGTTTTACAAGGTTAATTTACAAGTTTTCAAGGTTAATTTACAAGTTTACAAGGTTAATTTACAATTTACAAGGTTTACAAGTTGCTTTTGGCCAAGCGACCTACTTTGCACACAATATTTGAGAGTTTCCTCTGTTTTTGGGCCAAAAACCCACTTTTGGAGATTCCTAGTTTATAGAACAACCTTATCTCCATCGATGGTCGTCAAATAGGTAACCTTGAAACGATCCTATCCATTGCTTTTAGTCAGAGCTTTCGTCCAAATATTGTTGGTACAACGAACTTCTTTTCAAAATACAATTTGCATCGAAGATTATGAAATTCGAAATAGACGTATTATGACAATGACTAGTCTGGATGTTCGGGAAAAATTAGGCAACCCTGTTGTTTCACGGTAGCGGATCACGATCGGTATCCATGTGCTAATCCCTTAATCTGTAATGTCCAAGTCGAAAGATGGGTAATGAAACGGTCCCGAACGTTTCGCAACGTCCTCACGTACGCTCCGGACGTTTCGTCCATTCTTTTCCACGGATCGCTTTCCGACGAAAGAATTGAAACAAGAAATCCATAATTTTCGATTACGATTTTCGGGGACTTTCACTTTATATAGAGAAAAAAAAAACTTATGGGGACAACCGGTAAACGATTAGCTATCCGTCAGGGTATTAAACGCGTATTCGATTTTTAGACATTAATTAGATCCTATTTTCAATCCAAGTGAAATCTGACACTCGTCTTTTTTAATCACCCTCTAAAAAAAAATTTAAGCGGAAGATTTCACTTTGTCATCCGTTTTATTCGTCAAGCAATTATCCTATCGGTTTTGTAAATCGATGGATGATCCAGCGCCTTTTAAACCTTCTAAATTCACCACTCCCTTTTTTATGCTTGTCATTAGTCCGATACAAAATGATAAAAGTCAATTCGAGGAAAATTGGGACCCGTCGCTAATTCCGAGAGAGGCGAATCATTATCAGAGCAATAACGCCGGCTATTTTCTGTGTGGTCGTAACGTAAACTAGGAGAGTAATTGCCTCACACGGTTTTTATTGGACCTATAATGCATATTGTTTATTGTCAATAATAAATAAACGGTTTGACGCAATAGGGGCTCCATAATGTAATACATTGCCTTGGCCGGCTCGTAAAGCTGATAACGAATCCTATGTTTATAACGTCCGATATTGCTATTGTTTAGCACGCGTTGACTGTTTATACATATCCGTGTTCGAGTTTAAAAAAAAGGAGAAGGAAAAAACTTAAAACTGAGATATGGCTTCTTTTCTGGTTTGACAATGACGGAGTTTATTTCTTTGAAAAGACTCGTTTCAATACAAACACCTACCCAATCGAGGTTTTTTTTTTCTTCCTTTCTTGCTTTAATATATTACTCTGAGACACGCTCTTATGAAATATTCTTCCTGCGGTTATCCTCAGAAGACACTCGCAAAATAATTTTTGTTTTCTGTACTTAGGGGGGAAAAAGTCTGAGCAGTCGGTAGATTCGAACATGGGTCCTTCTGGACACTCCTTTCTCAAGAAAACTTTGCTGAACAGCTGAATTTTGGAGCTTCTTTTTGTTTTCAAATGCTGTATGAGGCGCTCCGGGTACGAAGGGCGAACTCGACATCGGACAAATATTATTTTTTTTTTTTTCATTTCAGATTCTAGACCTTTTGAAGAATACACCCATGTAATTTTTAAATTGAGTTTGCCCTTTTTTCCCCTTTAAAATACGTAAAACCGATATGCGGCAAAGCTCTAACTGCGATATCCGAGCGGGTACGAAGGGCGAACTCGTATCCTAGTCCACTACCCCCACTCCTTTTCCGGGAGCCCCACTCCTCTTGGAACAGCTCACCGCCACGAAATAAAATATATTATATTTTGTGAATTAATAATCGTAAAAATATTCGAAAATTAAAAAAAAAAAACCTTTTCCTCTATGATTCTATAAAATCTAAATCTCGCCACGAAAATTCAGAGAGTGCTTTTCTGTCGAGTTCGCCTTAACAAAAACTTTAAAATGCGAATACTCGAAACTACGTTTTGTCGAGTTCGCCCTTCGTACCGGAGCGCCTCATGGACCTCAAAAAAAGCCGAATATATTAAATTCCTAAACTGGATAAATTAAATGACGGCTACGTTCATGAAGCATTGAAGTCACTTGTTTCCTTCAAAACCTTGCACGATATCGTCCATCATTTTCGGGTCTACTTAAAAGTAAATTTATTAAAAGAGATCTATAATTAAAAAATTTTCAAAATAAAAAATGTGTAGCCTTTAATCATCAAGGTGCACGATAAATAACATCCTGAGAGGGAAAAGAGGCACAACTTCGCACCTCGAAAAAATAGTAATGTACGGTTGAAATTAATTAAAAAATAATTTATGTTTCAAGATTTGTGATGTTTATTAAAGTAAACATGTTTTTAAATCGTGAGAGTGCCTGTTTGCACTTGCCGTATCAAAGCGGAGGCGGAAATTAAGGGCGTAAATCATAATTCGATGTCCCGCTCTAATACGAAAGAAAGTTACGTTTATCTGAGAGGTTATTAATTTTATATCTTTTTATTTTGGGAGGGCATTGCCGAAACACACCCATCACACACCAGGTAACGTTCTTCCTACTTATTATATTGGAGATTCTTTATTACTTTAAAAACTGGCTTCTTTATTTTCTTCTAACAAATAAAACCATTGCTGAAAATTTTTTTACAAAATAAAATAGAAAACGTCCTACAATCTGCTTTTATCGTCCAAATAATTGAGGAAAAAAAGCATTAAAATTGGCCTAAGGATAGAGGAATAAAATTTTTGAAGTTTTGTAGACAAAATAAGTTCCCTTTTTAACCTTCAATTAATTTTTAATCAGAAATCCGGGGAAGAGGAAAAAAAAAACCGACTAATTTTGTTTTTCTCATTTAATGACCTATAATCAACCGAAATGTTCAAACTTGAAAAAATACGTCTAATTTCAATTTTCGCAGATAATTAAAAGAGAAAGACAAAATTTATCGCTTTTAGCCACAGAAAAAAAAGCCGTAGTCAAGAAGCGGATTTTAAGGTTAACCAATTAATTTTTAACACGTTATAAAATATTGCAAAATTATTTTTTCGCTGATTGATGATTCGAAAACTGATTGATATACTTAGCAAAATTTGGACAGTCATCAAAACTTTTCAATTAATTCAAAAACTGTTACGAGTGCAATTGTGCAAGGGGTTCAGGGCTCTCTCTTGTAATTGATATGAGTTTAATTGACGCCCGTTACAGAGAGGCCCTCGGGTCCCCGACCCACTTCTACTATTGAAACTCTAGCCGAATTGAAAAAAAAAAAAAAAAAAAAGAATAGCTTATCCAATTTGGAACCCGGATGCCTTTAACAAACAGGATTTTAACGTCCTTTGGGCAGATCATCAAAAGAAGTCAATCTCTACCCCGACCTAATGATAGACCATTAACAAAGCTGACGAGTCTTTCTTTCAGTTTACTCATGAATACATGATGAATGAATTTTTTCTGTTTTTCCCAAAGTGTGCCTTATCCTATTATTTCGTCTTAAAAATTTTTTTTGCAAAAAAGAAGATATCATGACTAAACAGTAAAACTATAATTTTTTTATTAGTAGTAAAGAAAAACCGGGATAAAATATTATGACCTTTTAAAAAACCACAAGTAATAAAGCTGTCATTTTATTTTTCGCCAAAGAAGGCTTTTATTATTGAGTTGTCACGGTGTGAGGTATCCGTGTTATTTTCACAAAAAGCGTCGTAAAGCGCGCTCCCTAGCCTCGGCTTTTCTTTTTTAAAAACCGAAACGTGTTAATTCACCATAGAAGTACGCAAAGTCATGCACATTATTTTAGGATTCTGCACGCGGATGGGGGAAATCGGATTTTGTCAAGACGTCAGTTTTTCTGTTCCGACTGTCAAATACTCGTTATAAGCTCCTTTTTTGGAGGTGAATAGAATGAAGATTTCACTATTGACCCATTCGGTGACAATATTGTGACAGATTTAGATTCAGTGAATGTCTCATTTTCCGTCTCTCTCGACCAGTTCTCCTGGGCGTGACGATATTGTTTACACTCCGTACTCTCAACTCCGACTCTTCCATTCACGTCACGTACACAAAGAAGAACACCCTTAATTGAGTCACATTTTACACCGTTATTACTTTATGCTCCGTCGGCCTTTTTTCCGAACTTTATGCCTTCATAAAATCTATACTCTTTTGAAATTTGCCGTTTTTTCTCGGATAAAAAACGTCCTTGTTATTTCTATTCGGATTCTTTATTTCTCCTTCATTAAAAATAAAATCTGTTATTTACAAATTTATTATCTAGTTTTTATTTTTCAGGGAGAAAAGTTCTGAATATCACAAGTTTGAAAAACGTAATGATTTGCGACCTGGGAATTATTTAGTGATAAACAACGTTAAAACGCATTGGGAGCCTAGTTTAAAAATTTATTGCCGGTTAATAAAGGATTTAATAAGACGATGTCAAATCTAGGATAAGTTATAGTTTCTTAACAATGAGCAAAGTTAATTGGGTAAGTGGGGACTGCGGAGTATGTGTACAGCGTTTACGAGTTCTCTCCGGTTATTGGCAAAAGTCGTGACCCAGTGAAAAAACATAAAGACTTTAATTAAAGCCCGTTGACCACAATATTACACGAAAAAGCCGTTAAGCCTCTTTTTCAAGGGTGGGGGGCAAAAAAAAATGATATGTTGCTCCTTCTGGCGATTTCTTTTAAATTAACGACTAGAAAAACGAAATTTTAGGCGCAAATCAGGTTCTTAATAGACTTAAGCAATAGGCGAAAAATCCAGGGCAAAACTTAAAAATTCTCACAGTATAAAGGTGAACACCATCGGTGACTTTGATATTTCATAAATAAATTGTTTAAGAAAGAATTATTTTTTATATCACCTTGACTCTACGATATCTGGTCTTCCTGTCAACCCGCTAGTTCTCTTTGACCTTAAAAAATGAGCGAATAAAAATAAAAGAAATCGGTCCGTGAGAGATTCGAACCCCAGGCGAACACAAGGAAACGTCAAGGCGACGAATTTGTCATTTCCAAGACTTAAGAAACAAGATTTCGATGATCTCAATTTAAAAAAATGACTTCCAAGGACGAAAAAAATGTTGATCGATAATAAGCCCATGTTATGTATTTAATTAAAAACAAACATGACCGAAGAGATTTTTTTTTTTTACAAAATCAGAATGCGCCACTTGAACGTGATAAATATTTCAGGATCGCCCACGATTTTCAGATAATTAAAAACGTCCCCAACAAAAAACCAGTTGTTAAAGCTCGTTATAATAATCTAATAGAAAAAATTAGAATCTTGAAGAATAATTAGCCTCATAGGTCGAGAAAATAATTTGCTCTTAAGCATTTTTGAATTCATTTGAGTTTTGTCTTCATTATATTTTTTATCTCCTCTTCGCTTCTTAACAATCAATTTTAAAGATCATTTTGGCCAGGAGTAAATTTAATTTAAACAAAATGTGTTACCTTTTTTTTTTTTTCAAAGTGTAAAAAACCCATGGGTGTTGATAAATAGCCGTTCTTTTTCTTTATTCCTCTTTCTTCTCCCGAGGGGGGATTTTTACGACAGGACGTATATTAACGCGCTAATAACAGTCGGACGTTTCGGACGTAAGACTAGAAGGCTTTTCTGATGGAATTCATGAGGCTCGACGAATTAATCAGAGGCGTCATGAGGATTGATAAGGTTCCCTTAGTCATTCCCCTCCTCTACGCCTGGTTTTTAGTGAAGTGTTTGTTTTTTACGCTTCTTTTAATTAACTCGACGGAATAAATTACGACAAAATCATTTTTCTTGCGTTATAATTATAAGGGAGGCGTGTGTAACGAATACATTTTCATCTCGTGTGCTGTAATCTTTAACGCCCGCTTTCGTCTCTCATTTCCAAGTTTAACATTTTTATTAAGGTAGGCTATTAGACACCCAACTCCACTGGGACCGATTAGCCACCTTTTGGATGATTTGGGTGATTTAAAAAATTATAGACAATGAATATTTAAATATTGTTCCTCCCGGAAAGTCTCCCAATAGAAAATTTTTTAAAGGTATTTTTATGTTTTCCAAAGAGCATTAATAACGAATGAAAAAAAGGTCAAAATAGAGAGAAAAGTTTGTTCTAGCAATTATCAGAACCGTGACCAGAAAGTAATCTATAAAAAAGCAATTAGGACCATAAATTTTTAAAAAATCCCTTCCCACTTTTTAAGTTTCTAGGTGCTCCAGTTTTCAACCCTGAACAATATCGAAAAGCCCGTAAATCTCCGATAATAATTCCTCGTCCATGGCAATCACGCACGACGGAATATTCAATTTGCCGAATAAAATTAATGTGAATTTCGTTGTGGGTGCGGGGAGGGTCCCGCGGGACTTTCACTGTGATGATGCCTACGGGGTTCGTGGGGGAGATATGCATAATTCATTGTCCCGCACCAGATCGAACCCGGCCGATTAAAAGAAATGTTTAGCGTGGCCCCACTATTTGTTTCTCCTCTATTTACAAGGCTATCAATTAAAAAAGCACGCGTACGATTATTCATCCGGACCCTTTCTCCCCTTTCCTCACCCAAAAAATAAAACCACTCGTAAATATTCAACCTGATGATCGCTTGAAGACATTCAACTCTTTTTTTTAATGCCCATTTCCTGTCAAAAATTTGAGAACTACGAAAGTATCTGTGTGTTACACAGCAAGGCCACCAAAAAAGTGTACATTCTCCGCGACTTTCAGCCAATTTTGACAACCCGCCATTAACGTTTAGGTTCGACGTACAGCTAAAAATGTAACCGCAGGTTGCCTATCCCGAAAAAAAAATCCCGAGATCTTTTGAATAAATGCATATTTAAGTAGGGACTCGAAATGTATATGCGTTCGATATTTTTTTTTCGTGAGTGTGTGTTTATCCCGTTTATCATCAAACGTCAAATTAAGACACGAGTCTTTTTTTAATATTAGCGTTGTCTTTCTCTCCTTTGAAATCTTGAAAAGTTGATTAAATAATAATTAAATTTTAGAAAGAAACTGGTTTTCGGTGTTTCCAAAAAGGTTTTAAATAATTAAAGCGTACTACTGTCAATATTTAAAAAAAATTAATTTAAAAAATTATTTGTTAATAAATTACCTGCTATAAGACAAATTAACAAAAATAAAGCTCACGGCCTGTTAAGGAGCATTATGATTTTAATCCTTTGGTATCGTTATTTATGATGGAGAATCCCTTAATTTGGTATTTGACTCCGATCTGAGCTTATCGGATATCAGAAAAAAACGATATTTTCAAAGGAGTTATATTCTATTTTCTTAAATTGGAGTATTATGCAAATGAACGTTTGGTGGGCTGTCTACTTTTGAAATCCGAAAATTTATGATCTTCTTTTTGAGTTATGGCTTGTTGCTACCGACGAAAGCTTTTCTCCGTCCTTCCGCCCGTTTAAGTCTGATCGATGAGCGCGAAACGTCCCGACGAATCTCTTTTTTGTGTATACAAAAAAGTATGTTTTATGTGAGGATTTACTAAGATTAACACAATTAGTGGGAGTTTAATAAATTAAAGGATAAAAAAAAGTTTTTGTCTGAGTCTTCGACTCTTCTGCGAAAAAAAGTGACACTGATCGATGGGGATCGGCTCCTGGAGGTCTACGTTGCCCAAGATATTGGACTCTAATCGCCTTCGAAATGGCGAAATATCGTTAAATCCCTCCGAGCTTGAAACATCATAACGGTCCTTGTTCCTTCCAATTGAGAAATCGATGGTGATTGCGGGAGGGGGATAGATCGCTAAAAGATAACGCATCTCATTTTAATCGTTGTGAAGAAAACGTGTGTACGCCCCCAAGCGCCACAACATTTCAATTCGAAAAACAAATCATAAATCTTAAATTTTTTTTAACATTTGAAGGTAAAATTCTCTTCATCCTACACCGTTTTTTAAAATATTCAAAACGTAATTAATATTCCTCTAATATATTGAACAGGATACGAAAATTACTGGGGATTCGATGGTCTTTGTTGGAAAAATCTACTTGAAAGAATAAGAGTCTTTTTCTTCTTCAGAAGAAAAGATGGAAATGCTAAAAAAAGGAGTTTCTCTGACGGAAAACGCTTAAAAATTGTGACCAAAATAGTCAAAAAGTGTTCCTCGTTAGAAAGCTCGTGCGACAGCGGCTGGGATATCACTACCTGTCCCTTGAATCTTTTAATCTGATTTCCTCGAAATTCCCATCTAGAAAACCTTGACATAACATTGTTTGAGCCTGTCAGCATTGCGAAACTAGCTACCATTACTTTAAGTTTATTAACCGAATCGCTTTGTGCCCTAAGGTAGGGAAACCATTCGTGCTTTATTGCTTTTGACGTGGCTGCCGTAAATATGGCAGGGCTGACCCAGAAAAAAAAAGCTAATTTCTCCCGTTTATTTCTCACGAAGACCTATTGAATGAAAATAAAGGGTTTTACGTAAGATTTTATCTTAATTTGTATAGTTTTAATCGTAAATCGAGTTTAGTGGCCTCAGCAACGCTACTAAAGTCCCCGGAGGCGAACTGTCTGAGAAACTATTATGGTACCTCTTCAATTTTAATAATCTCCGTTGCCGCTAACTCGAGTCAGGTTTGGATTCGAAATGAAATAAAATAGAAAAGTTAACAGCTTGTTTCTTAGGATTATCTCATTGCTGCACACGTTAAGTCGAGGGTAGTTTTTTCAAACGAAACTCGATCTTTTCTTGTACTTTCCTGTTATCTTTTTATATTTTATCATAAAGAGAATAAAAGGAATATGGGGATTTGATTTACAAACTTTTTGGTTCATGTGAGTTTACGATACCAGAACAACGCGCAGGCGCGAGCCAACGCTCAGCGTGTATTTTAGTTCCCGCGTTTTTTCAAAAATTCATCTTGGAGATTTGCCTAAATTCAAACTAGTTTTATAACAGGGGGGTTAATATTTTTCCTCTCGCAAGAAAAGCTCGTGTGGAGAGGAAAAAAAATCAAACGAGTACTCCTTGCGAAAGGAAAAAAATTGGCCCCTCGTTTTATTAAACGAGCTTTCCTTGCGAGAGGAAAAAAATCAACCTCCTCGTTATCATACGAGCTCTCCTTGCGAGAGGAAAAAATAACCCCTCGTGTTATCAAACTAGTCTTTAGACATTCTCAAAGATGAATTTTTGGAAAAAACGCGGGAACTAAAAAACATTAAAGCTCGCGCATGCGCTTGTCTGGTATCGTAAACTCACATGTACCAAATTTTTTTCCCATTCTCATTTCACTTTACAGGCTTAGAAAACACCAAGTGTGTTAGTTGGTGATCTTTTTTCTCCCCATTTTACTTTTCTCCAGTTTTCATCGGCCGTGAAAGTGGCGATTATACTCGTTCTTTATATGTATTTCCTCATTCAAAATGTAAGCTGGTTTACACTTATTTGATCCGGCCGCGAAGGTGACAGGAGAACGCCACTTTACCACGCAAAAAGGTAAAAAATAATATTTTTGTAAATTATTTATAACCTAGAAATTTTATTCCTGCTCTTACCTTAATAAGGGTACCGTTGTCTGAAAAAACGCTTCCAGGCGGAACACCATTTTCCTAAACAAGAATACATTTAAGTCCATTTTATTTTACGATTTCTGCATTATGTAATGGAATATTTACAATTCTTATGGTTCTTCTCTTTTTTTTTTACTCTCTCACTCTTTTCTTCGGTGCCGGGAGGCTTTGGGAAGAACAATAGGTCTTTGTGAGAGTCAAGTGCAATTTGTCAAAGGCTTCCAATACCTGGAGGCTGAAAATAACGGGGATGGATCTTCACGTAGGGAGAAAAAAGGGCAATTAAAGGAATATCTTTAGACAATAAATTTTTTTAATTCTAACAAGTTCAATGATTTCATGGAAAAGAAAAAAATTTCTGCGCCTATGAAAGTCATCCAAATCTGTGTTGTGGGGAAAAACCCCTGTAAAAATTTTATATTTTGAAAAAGAAAAAATAATCTAATCAAGAGTACTGAGTGTTTTTAAAAATTATGGGTAAAAAAAATTTTTTTTTTCGTAATATTTTTAACCCGGATTTGTAATTTTGAAAGTGGATCTTGATTATAAGGCGTTGGTGTCGATCGGAAAATTAAAATCTTAATCAATGAGAGATTTAGAACATCGAATCTTGCTTCTATCGTAATCCGCGGACGCTTTAAATATGTTAGATAACTGATTGAAATGATACCCGAGATTAATAATGGCTGCGAGAAAAGAAATTAAGAGAATCCGCCTGCAATTCGTATCAGATGGAACCATTAGACCGGTTAGCGTCTAATAACGAGGTAGTTGCTGATTTGTTTTCGTTCTTGTGAATTTCGGTGTGAAGCAATTAAATATGGAAATATTCCTGGAAAGGTTTATGATTCGGGCGTTTTTATCTTCTCGTGTTTCCTTTGCCTCAATATAAGGGACACGGTTTGAATAAGAATCCTTGGAACTTGTATTTATTGCGAACTCCCGACTATCAATAAACGCCGAAAAACAAGCTTGACAATGGGGATCCTGTCTTTTTTATCAGATGAATGACTCCGGCCGAAATAAAAACCCGTCTTCTTTTTTTTTTCCGGAACCCTTTCCCTCCCTCCTTTCATCCTCGGAGGCTTGTCGCCCTTATCTATTTATCTAATAGAAATATCTAGGTGTTTTCGACTCTTTACGACCGACATTCGCAAAGGTTATTTTATCCTGACAAAAATCCAAGAGTTTCACATTTTCTTTTTTTGTGTAAATAAGGGCCATCTGCCTACTTTCTTTTATTTTTTTGGGTACACGATTCCATCTTAAGAATCCGCCATTTTTTTTCTTATGTAAAAGCTTGTGTTAATTTTCAGTAACGAAAATCCTAAGAGCCTTAATAAACGCCGAGAAAACGTGTTCTTTGCCTAGATTTGAGGCGCTCCGGGTACGAAGGGCGAACTCAACAAAATGTATTTTCGAGATATTGCATTTTAAAGTTTTATGTTACGGGCGAACTCAACTGAAAAGTCATGCCCTGGAATGGGAAAAGGAGTGGGGGTTGTGGACTAGGATGTGGAGTTCGCCCTCGGATATCGCAGTTAGAGCTTTGCGCATATCGGTTTTTACGTATTTAAAAGTATATTATAATTCGTACGGAAAAAAGGGCGAACTCAACATAAAATTATATGGGTGTATTCACCAAGAGGTCTAGAATCTGAAAATGAAAAAAAAAGTTTAAGGAAAAAAAAAAATATATTTGTCCGATGTTGAGTTCGCCTTTCGTACCCGGAGCGCCTCATTTGGCCCTTTCCTAAAGCAAAATAATAAAATACTGGTTTGAAGAGCTTCCAACGAAAACTTCCTTAAAGAGAAGTAACAATATAGGAGGGGGAAGTATAACGGAGGGGACGTACAACGAAGGGGGAGGAGGGGAAGTATAAGTCAGGGAAGTATAAGTCAGGGGAAGTATAAGTCAGGGGAAGTATAAGTCAGGGGAAGTATAAGTCAGGGAGTATAACAGAGGGGAGGCATAGGGAAAGAAAGTATAAAGGAGGGGGAAGTATGAGGGAGGGGGAGGTTTTTTCCGAAAATTTTTCCGAGTTTTTTTTTAATTTTCCGGTTTTTTTTAAATTGCGCTTTTTTTTGGGGGGGGGGGGCTCTTGGCCTACGGATGTGCCTCTCTTAATGGGTAGAAATACGAAATTTCTCCCTACTAAAAAAAATAATAATTAAAAAGTGGCAATTTTTTTACACCAAAAATTCTTAAAAATATAAGGAGTAATTGGTGAAAATTTGGTGAAAATCGGTTGAAAACTGTGGCCGTGAAGTGTTCCGGAAAAAAATGCTACGGACGGCGTGGACGCGACGTGGAGGGTATCACAATAACTTCTTTAAGAAGTTAAAAAGGCTATTTGGTTATTGGAGGAGCTTGCTCATTTGTTCGAATATGGCTTTTTGGGATGGCTAAATTTTAGCAGTAAATGCCTTTGCGAACATTTTTTTGTCCTCTTTTCCTTTCAAGCGAAAACAATTGAGTGGTTTCTTGTGTAAGGCGATGTAGTTTGTATTCCCTGAAGAAGGCCGAAAAGAGATCTTAAAAACACACAGAGGCCGGTTATTTATCTAAAGTGATAAATATCGCGGCGTTTTTTTTCCGTGGTTAATTGCCCCCCGCGAGATATCTCAAGTACTTAATCTCAACATGCCGCATTTTCAAGAGCGTCCCAGAAGGTAGGAGACGATTTTCAACAATAGCCTAAAGAGCCGAAGGATAAGCCAAACATTCTCGAGCACTTTTATAAAAAAAAATTCGGGCCTTTTTAAATAACTGAGAAGAAATCCTTTAGATTCCGGGTCATGGAGGAAATTACGTCGATATTTTGTAAGATGTAAGAAATTTTAGTAGTGCTATTTATCACTTAATTTTTTGTTTGTTGCGACATTTCTTATCGTAAAAAAAAGGCGTTGGAGAAAATGTAGGACCTTCCCAAAAAATCATCCCATTGATACATTCCATAAAACATCACATTTTATTGCTCGAGGCTCAATACAATATTCATAACTAAAAGAAACCTTATGCAATATTCAAAAGGTATGCGGGCTCAAAATTTCCAAACGCCCCCGAATCTTGAATTCGAACAAATTGCTAATTGTTTCTCCGTAATTCACCTGACACTCGAAAGCCCGAGGGATGAATAAAGCGCAGCTTGTTTCGCAACAAGGACATGGGAAGAGTGGCCTAGGTTACCGTGGGTTAGCGAAACACCCCCACGCCTGTTAACTGAATGGCGGATTCGTCATTTACAGCTGCCAAAAAAATGGACGATTTTTGGTGTTTTTAGTCTGGTATCACGATTTTTAGCTGGGAATGGCGCTTTCGTCATTTGCAGCTGCCAAAAAAATGAACGTTTTTTGGTGTTTCTGTCTGGCATCACGTTTGTTAGCTGGGAATGGCGGATTCGACATTTACAGCTGCCAAAAAATGGACGTTTTTTGTGTTTCTGTTTGGCATCACGTTCTTTAGCTGGGAATAGCGCCTTCGACATTTGCAGCTGCCAAAAAATGAACGTTTTTTGGTGATTCAGTCTGGTGTCACGTTCTTTTGCCGGGAATGGCGCCTTCGTCATTTCCAGCTGCCAAAAAATGGACGTATTTTTGTGTTTCTGTTTGGCATCACGTTCTTTTGCCGGGAATGGCGCCTTCATCATTTGCAGCTGCCAAAAAATGAACGTTTTTTGGTGTTTCAGTCTTGTATCACGTTATTTAGCCGGGAATGGCGCCTTCGTCATTTCCAGCTGCCAAAAAATGGACGTTTTTGTTTGGCATCACGTTCTTTTGCTGGGAATAGCGCCTTCGACATTTGCAGCTGCCAAAAAATGAACGTTTTTTGGTGTTTCAGTCTGGTATCACGTTCTTTAGCGGGAATGGCGCCTTCGTCATTTCCAGCTGCCAAAAAATTGGACGTTTTTTGGTGTTTCTGTCTGGCATCACGTTCTTTAGCCCGATAAAATTAAATAGAAATCCAATTACAAAATAAACTAAATTCCTTCCCTAATTGACACAAATTTCCAGTTAACCGTATTCATTGGCTAATTTTGGTGTTATTAAAACGTACAAGTCTATCAATGAATGTAAAATTTCTCAATATTGATTGCATGCTTTTAAGCTAAAGATATTCTGTTAAAAAACTTGTTATACGCCTTTAAAAGATCAATTTGGGAATCCAGCCAACATAATATTTCGATTTAAAAGTATAACTTGCAGAATACTTTTTCGATCATAGCATTTGGAGAGAACCTTGCAGATAAGGTCGAAAATGGTTTTTTCGAGAAAGGATTATGGAGCAAAAAGATAAGAGAATAGACGTGATTTTCGTTGAAACCCCTCGTATGGAGTTAGATATCCGAACGCGGTATTGGTTAAAGTGGATTTACCAATAACTTGTTGAGAGAAATAATCTTAGATCCGTCGTCGGTCTAATCTCGGACCGAAGGCGGCCTTATTAGCAGTCCATTTAATTTATAAATTGAGCAGCCGGTGCCCATTTGCTTGTCATGGAGTTGAGATAACGCCAGGTTAGGCCTCACCCCCTGTCCATTAAGAGTGTAGGAGGCCCCGCGCGGTAGCTTATCTGACAAGTTCCTTATAAACTCGCCTTGCAACACCAAATGAAACGGACAAGCCCTTGATATCCTATCTACGCCGGTCGCAGACATCTAGGGGACACAAAGAAACTAGACGCTTCTTCTATAAAAATTCACTTTTCAAGGCTATCGAGACCGGTTCGATGTTAAAAAAAAAATTTCGCTTTTCAGAGAACATCTCCAAAATGAGCTACCCTTGAATAAACATTTATGTGATCACAAATTCGCCGAAAGGCCATAACGACCCGGGTTTCATCCGGCGATTAACATAAAAAAGTCGCCTACTCTGGAAGATTTTTTTTTTCCACTAATCAGCGATTCATCTTGTCATTCGGAATCATTATTATGAATAGCTTCTAATTTTTTTTAATTTAAAATGCGTCGACAGGAGGGCACTCGGCCGATTATCTACTAACACCTGGCACCATTTTCTCAAGGAGAAAATAAAATTATCGTTTGAGCCTAATTTCCCTCGTCGCTTATTGGAACGAAGGACAATGTCGTAAAAAATGTCTTCCACCTTGATGATACTTCATTTTTTTCACACTCGTTTGTAATTTCATAGTCCTCATAATGGGAGCTACGTCTCAACTTTTCAATGGACTATGCTGAATCTGACGTAAACTTCCTCAAAGTCTACAGAAAAAACTGACTGTGCTTCCTTGATGTAAGGTGAAGATACAATTGTAGGTGCTCCCCAAAAACTGGCATAATAAAAATAGCTAGCGTACAACACTTTAAATTGTTTATATGGTTAAAATCATTTAAAGTTAATTTTGTCTCAGTAGATACTTTAAAACATTGTTAACAGAAGAAAGTGTTTCCTCACGTGTTTTCAACTCGGCTCGTTTTCATTTAAATTTCAAAGTCGACACGTGTTCGTGGAGGGAATTATGCCGGGTATTCGAGTCGGCGAGTCTCTGCTGCATTTGAACTGCAATCACGAGGCTCGGGACGCCCTTTTTCTGCAAGGTTCTTTTTCTCGTCACACTCTCCGTTATTTTACAATCTTTTCAAAAACACGATCGGACTACTCATTGATTGACAAGGTCTCCCAGATTAATCTCTTAAAACCTTTTCGACCCCTCCCCGCTCACCATGTTTACCCTGCAATTCTCAAACTGACATTTTAAAAGATAAATAAATTAATTTTATTTTTTTAAAAAGCCACAAATGCATTCTGTATTCAATTTTAAATAGCAAAATGATAGATTCTCATCACGATTAAGATTAATGAGATTCCTACTTTTCGTTTAAATAAATCACGTAAATATTATTTTTTTTAATAAGTAATCTAATCTTCATAATAATTGAACGGTAGAGAATAAAGGAAGGACGAATTATTTAGCAAGAACTTTTTTCATCTTAAAATAAGTAGATACACGATTTCTTTTCCTTCTTTTACTTTCAACTTTCAATGCTACCCATATATTTTAAATAAAAATGGCAAATTATTGTAAATATTTGGATGCTTGCAGGTACTTGAGTATCTAATCTTCCTTTCATTTTTTTCTAGAAGCCATCTGCATTTTTTATCATTGAAATAATCCATATTTTCCTCATGAATATCATTTTAGAAAGAGTTATAGTTATTTAAAAAAATTTCACCAAACTTGGATGCAAAATTCTGTTCGTCGTACATTTTTTTACATTTCGAAAACTTCTAAAATTTATCTTAAAGTATTTTGCTTAGAAGTAAGTGATTCAATGATCCTGCAGAAAATTTTCAATTAGCTTTGACAATAAATTCTATATTTAGAAGAAACCTGTGTATTATATTTATTTTTAACTAAAACTTTGTTAAATTACAGGTTTTACCTCGCGAAATTATACGAAGCATGTTATTATTAAACAGAGTTTTAACTATCGTATATGACGTCCTTAAAAGCGCTATTTTCCAATCATAAAACATTTAATAGCTCGCACTAGACATTCAGGGTAAACTACAACAAAATATCGCTCCAATTTCAAACGTAAAAAACTCCATTTATGTTTATTTATGACTAAAAAATATAAATCATAGAATTTATTTATATCTAGTATGTAATCGGTCAAGAGTAAATCGTTGGAAATAGACGGAATAAACCGAAATCCGTCCCTTGCTCAAGTTTTTCAAATGAGGTACTTTCTATGCGACCCTTTCGCACACCTACAATTGTGGAATATATTAACTCCTTTAATATAAAACCGTGAAATATTGCCGTTTGAAATATCTAATGGTCTTCCAGGGCCTTGTAGCGATATGACGGATTTAAGTGGAGGGGGAGAAATAATATCGTAAAAATTCGTCATCCAGGTCAGAAAAAATATAAATTCCACCTTGGATTTTTTTCTTTTTTGAATCGGAAACTAGGACCGAACAGAATTATAGGGAGCAGTTAATATAAAAAACGACATTAGTGGGTGTTTAATTCTCGAACTTCTTTTTTAAAAAAGTTTAACATTATGACCAATAAATCATATAAAATAAAATATAGCATTTTTAAAATTTCATGGTAGAAACTGATATGAAAACAGCAAATGGGCTATTTTCACAAAATTAAAAAAAAAAAGTGGCCAGAGAATTTAAATATACACTGGAAATCAATAATAATAGACTTTTTATCGATAGATGATTTTTTATTAAAAAGAAGAAGAGATAGGAGCAGTGATTTAAGGAACTACTATGACGTCATCAAGTTCCTCTACGGCAGAAACTAAGCTGTCCACCAAAGTAGGAGTAGTTCTAAGCTAGGCCGTTACAATAACTGACGGAGCGCAAAATTCAAAAAGTAATATCCAACACAAGATTTCATTATTTTATCTCGGATGACTTTAAAGGGGGCCCATTAACGTCATTTTTTTACCCAATTAGAACAGAGGCAGAGAAAATAAAAATCTAGTTTAAATCTTAAAGAAATTGTTGATTTATTAGGCGTCATTTTGTTATCGTAATTGTCAAATCTCGTTCTAATGATTCTCGTCCTAATTCTCCGTTGCGAAATTTTCGTGGATCCGACCTCAAGATTTAAAAACGACTCGAATTTGTCATCTACTTAACTCAAACGTCCTTTACCTTTAAAGCTCGTGTTTATCCATCGTTTCTATTAACTCGGGTGATGTTCACAAAAAACCCTCATTAAAAAGATTTTTTCTTCTTTAAAAAATTATGTAAACATACCTCAGTTTTTTCTAATATGGAAGGTCGTTTTGACAAGTGTGAAACTTTATGATTGATTGTCTGTTTCCTTGATATAAATTTCATTAGACCTTTTCGTTATGAAAACTTCTTTTTCAAGGGGAAAAATAATGTATTAGATTATGACGATTAAATTTTTGTAAAAGCGGTCCAAAATTAGAACGGATGTTAGATTGCACGTTTCTCATCTTAAAGGTTCACATTTTAACTCGTAGATCAACATCAATTTTCGACTAAATTACAAGTCGCTTAACGTTAAAATCAAAAGTGAAATTGATCAAATTCGTGTAATAGTTCATAATGTGGGGAGACGATCCAAAAATGGAGTTCTAGAATTTCTTTCCACCTGCAAACAAGAAAGACCGCTTGTGAAAAATGAATACGTCCCATTGTTGTGGGAAGTAGGTTTCACTAGACGTTACGGCGGCTTTTGGAATCCGGGTGACATTTTGAGTGACACACGGACGTCTTCTCTTCGTTGATTTATCGGGCGGATTTTAAGTAAGGGAAGACAAAACCGCGTATACGAAAGAAACCCGTTTTCCTAAAAGAAAGCCCCCTCCTATTTTTTATGTCGACTTTCACAGCAGTTCCACACCCGTGTGGTCTTCTTTTTTTAACCCCCATTGTCAGCCCGACAAGAATTAATTCGAGTCAAAATGAGTGAATAGATTGATTAACTGTGCCAAAACCCGTCTTCTAACCACTCTCCTTTTTCCTCCGAGAAAATCTTATAAACTACATAGAATTATCAAGATATCTTAACTCTAGAATTGAATTTATCCTTATAGGTACCTTTCCCGATTGATTTATTGAGTTATAAATTATTTAACCACGGATTGATATCCAATCTTCTTGTCCGTTTCTTCTTGAAGTTTTATATACGTAGATCCAGGCAAGTATTTTTTTTCCAAGGTTAAATTCATCTATGTCAATCCTTCAGTACTTATGAAAACACTTATTTACTTGACCTCACTTTTTTATTCCATTATTTTCTTCTACATTTTCTTTAAATTGCTGTATCAAAAATAAAAGATTGATTAGTTCTTTAAAATAAATTCTGAACTTTAAAAACAACACAGTTCTTTGTACATGATTGGCGTTGACTGACTTATGAAGGCTCCAGATTAGATTAATTAAAAAAGTGTAAGAAAATTTTTTTCTATTATGTTAGGTGTGAATTTTAATCAGAACTCTTAATTATGGCTTATTTACTACTAAGGGCTGTCACCACTAAGGGATGATCGGGAGAACAAAACTTCTTCACTCAAGAATCGTTCAATATTGTTTTTTACTACAATTTTTTCCCTTATGGAGTGAGAAAAGTCGGATTGATTCAGTGGTTATCATTTCGAAATGCAGTTGGTCTAAGCCGAATAACGTTTATGGCTTTTTAATGGTTAAGTTTAATTGCTTGTCAAAGGCTAATCCTTTTCCTAGGCAAGAAGCGGTTGACCATACCTTTTTCTCATTCTCTCTGAGAGAAAGGAATAAGTTGAGAACGTGTACTCAGAATGTCGGGCAATTGCCGACTGGTCCTAATGTTTTGGGTCTCTCCTTGATTAGTCCTCAGAAAATGAAGTATTTTTAATACAAAAAGCAATAAATCAACGAGAGAGGCTGACCATGAGATTTTCGTAAGTTTTTTTTTTACCATTGACATCTTGGAGTCTTTGGATTTGGGCTCAATTATAAATTTTCCCAGTTTTAGAAACTGGTGACCTTTTGTGCCTTCCCCGTCTCTGAGTATTGCGATGCACTAAGGATTGATCTAAAACTAAAGAAAGATCTTAAGATGGCAAGGAATTTACAGTTTCTTAAATTGAATTTTAATTATAGCAAAGCTTCATGGAATATCGATTTTAGGTATCATTTCATGGGAAAGCGTCAGATTCCGTATAATAATCCACGGTGGAATTTCAGAATAAAACGTTTGAGCGAGGTAATGAGAGGAGACTGGGGAAGGAAGCTCCCTAGGGAATATAAATCCGCTCAACCCCCCCCCCCCCCTGTCGTTAACGAATACACTCGTATGCACGTAACCTGGATGATAATTTACATTTCATAACCCGTCGGATGCGGACTCAATGCGGAGATGTAAAGAAAATGAGGAAGGACCCCTCGAGTCTGGAGAAGAGGAGACAACGTGTGGGTCATTTGCATACAGAAACGTACACCGCAATATCTTCAGTTTGTTTATTATTGTAAATACATTTTGTCTCTTTTCACTGTTAATAACGGTCAAGATATAATATAGAATGTGACACTAGATAAGGTACTACTTCCCTACTTAACAAGTTTTATACGAGACAAGGCTTTCTCAACACCAAAGAGCGCTCCAGTGCTGTTTATTTGATTCTATTTTAGATACTGTTTCCAAGTGTGATCCTTA
This sequence comes from Orius insidiosus, assembly GCA_014119065.1. NCBI lineage: Eukaryota > Metazoa > Arthropoda > Insecta > Hemiptera > Anthocoridae > Orius > Orius insidiosus. Next base: position 19,817 of record JACGAQ010003632.1, read on the forward strand.
GATCACCCTGATCACAAAAACGGCTGATAGCCATCAGAAATTCGCTGAAAGACTTTCTTCACCTTTATTAGCATAAAGAAAAATATGTTTATTTACAAAATGTTATGACAACGTGGAGCAGAGGTAAGTCGAGATGAGCTGTGGAGTGAAAGCACATGTATTGACCTCCCGACCTCAGGAAAAGACTATTAGAATATGCTAATAGGGATATAGTTATAGTTGCTATAGTTGTTTTGCCGGAGGCTTCTGAGTGTGGGCGGTGGAAGACTTGGCCCGGAAGAGAGGGGTACCTGCCTCCCCACATCGCACGACCGTTATTAACGTCGTGCAGATTTGCCGTCCCTCATATTAGCATAGAATCGAGAGCGATATGATTGTACGCCTCCATATTTTCAAAACGCATCTTCCTATATATAAAAATTTAAAAAAATGGGCGCCATTTTTTGTCCATAGGTGTATAAATCAAGGTTCATTAGCGTTTCGGTATTATTCGGCCAGATGGAATGATGAAGCTGCACTCCACCCACTACACTACCGTTTCTAAACATCCCACGTCCTATGTTTTAATTCGTTATTCCTTTTCTAAATATGTACGTGGAAAAAAAAGATTGATCGGATATACGGAGACGAGTGGAGAATTCGAAATTAATAGGTGGAATGATGGGAATCGAAAGACTCAAAACGATTCTTTTGTTTCCGGGCTTTGATTAACTAAATTGGCCAACTAATCAAACTATTATAGGCAATTAGTCAAAATTGTTTACTATCTTTAAAAAGAAGTGTGGAGACACTCGGCGATGCCGGAGGAAGATCTGGAAATAATTCTTTTTCGCCTGTAGACTCTGTTGTATTTCATGTCAGATAGGTACGAAAAAAGTCATATTTTCCGTCAAAATTAACTTTCGCCGAAAAAAAAAGTTTCTTGTGTTAATTATTTAGTGGAACGAAATGGAAAGACTACAAATCTGACGGGAGTGAAAGCCGATTTCATCCCTGAATATACCCCTATCCGATGTGTAAGATAATTCGGACATGGGCCAAAAAAGCTTTCCAATCTTTGACGGACGACTCCCCTATTTCTTACGTCTTTATTTCGGCGAACGGTCGCTGACAAGTTGCGAAATCGTTTTTGACCATAGGAGGGAAGCGGATTTATACGAGAGCTTTCGAGGTTGTTTATGCTCGGCGAGGGATCCCAGTTGTCCACATCCGATCATTGCGGTCATAACGATGGTGGAAACGTGACGTCGCACCTTCCAAAATTGGATTCGCCATTGTTACCTTTCTCACCCTTTACGGAGAACTCATCGATCTCATTATCATATTTGGACTTCCGAATTATGAAAGCCAAATATCATTGTCGGTTGTCTTGTAGTTGAAAAAAATTTACCTTTCGAATAATTCAAAAGACCCTTGAGACTTAAAAACATGAACGAGTTTAATTTGTAATTTGTAACGTTTTTGAATGTTAAAGGGTAGAGATTGTGAAATAATTCAATTGTAAAGAAAGGATTCGAAATGTTTTATGCAAGTCCCATGAGCCATTAGATCTCGAGGTTCTTCATTATTGTCGAGCGGAGGGATTCATTAGTCTAGGCCGCATGTAAGGTAACGATCGCGGGGGCCGTATTAGACCCCGGCCGCATCTTCCCTCCTTCATGTAATTAGTTTCGGATTGGATTCATTCTCCACGGCCTCGAAACGTAAATGGGTTAATGTCGGATCAGTAAGGGAGCGACCGCGGATTTCAAACTTCATCATGTCATCTTTTGAGTTAGATTAAAGAAAGCCGAAAACCAAGGAGCAACCTCCAGGCTACATTTTATGAAACCGTTTAAATATTGATTTTCTTCCCATTTTGTCGCAAAACAAAAAACTTTATTATAATCAAATCAATTTATTATGCCGTTTTCCGTACAAGGAATACACACTATAATTAGAAAAAAATAGGTTCTATAAAGCACTTTCAAGGCCTGGATCTTTAAATTATGAATTGAATATAGTAGAATAGTTATTTATCAAGAAATCATGACACGATTCTTAATTCGCACGGTATACGAATATTAAAAGAAGAAAAAATGAGTTACTTATGCGGGAAAAACAGGCGTAGTTAATTATATAGTGATTTTTCTGCATTTCTTTACGTTTGTAGGTCGATCATAAAGAAAACCGGCGACATGTAAATATCGCGAAAATGTGGTTGATAAAACGGGACGGAGAAAAAAAAAGAAAGCCTCAGGCTTATTAAGACGAGATCGGATGAGTGGAGGCATAATTTAAAGGGACCTGGATCGCTCAATAACCACAACCATTAACAAGTCACCGTCTAATCTGCGTCCTGTTGTAAATATTTCGGCAATTTATTTGTTCACAGCCCGGGGGTCGTATTTGTCACAATGTTTTAGATTTTCAAATTTATTAAACACCCACATCTTATTATCCAATTTGGACTCGGCATAAATACCTTCCAATTTCCTCCTCATTATTTTTAATAAGCTCCGGATTAGACGAAAAACGATTTTTCTTTGTTATAAAACATTTTTTTTAAACTAACAATCGTTAAAACCTGAGACCTAATTAGATTCAAAATACGTCGGAATTTGCGGTATTCGTTGGGGTAGGAGTTCGTGGAAAGGCGATTCGAGGGGGTAACGACGACGGATTCTTTTAAAGCTCAAGAGTTAAACGGAGCTCGTATAAAACGGATGGCCTAGCTATAGTTATTGTAGGTATTCGAAGGCGACAGATGCGGCCGAGGTATTATCTCCATTCGCCTGCAATTTGAAGTCGTTTCGCCTCGCTATTGAAAATTCCCCTCCGCTCAAAAAATCTTCTAAAATCGTGATTAAAAAAAGTTTCTTTAGAGATCGTTCAAAAATAATGGCTTCTCATGAAAAAAACCGTCATACCCCTGCCCTATTGCGCGCAACAGCTAATGACAAAACAAAAATTCCAAAGGGGCAGCAAGTTCGAGCTTCCAACGAAAACTTCCTTGAGAGAAGTAACAATATAGGAGGGGAGTATATTGGAGGGGAAGTATAACGGAGGGGAAGTATATGGGAGGGGAAGTATAAGGAGGAGAAGTATATAGGGAGTAGGGGAAGGGAGGGGAAGTATAAGGGAACGAAAGTATAAAGGAGGGAAAGAATAAGGTTTTTTTTTCGAAAAATTTTCCGGGTTTTCCTTTTTTTTTTTTTTTTTTTTTTTTCGAAAAATTTTCGGTTTTTTTTTTAAAAAGTTTCGGTTTTTTTCCTAAAATTTTCCGGGTTTTCCTTTTTTTTTTAATTTCTAAGTTTTTTTTTCGAAAATTTTTTAAGTGTCAAGCTAGAAATAATGGGCTCTTGGCCTAGATGTGCCTCTCGTAATGGGTAGAGTGTGAAATTTCTCCCTACTAAAAAAAAATAAATTTTTTTTACACTAAAAATTCTTAAAAATATAAGGAGTAATTGGTGAAAATTTGTGAAAATCGGAACAACGGTTCGGCCGCAGCGAATTTTTTAAAATTTCAAACAGTCATATTTTTTCAAATTCAAAAATCGCCCTCGTTACACCGGCTAAAGAAATTTGTGTGAAAATTTGGTGAAAATCGGATGAAAACTGTGGCCGTAAGTTCCGGAAGAAAATGGTACGGACGGCCGGCACAAGACAAAGTTGAGATCGGTAAAGATCAATATTCGATTTTACCCTCCGGGGTCTGGAAGACCCTTCCCCAAAAACCCGACGTCGAGGGTATCACAATAACTTCTTTAAGGAAGTTAAAAATTCCAAAGGGGCAGCAAGTTTGAACCATTTCAATAGCATGAGCTAAATTATTCATTTTTTAATATTATTTTTTTGCAGTTTAATGCTCTAAGTGCACGGGGCTTTCTCCGGACAGAACGACCAAAAGATCACACATATGATTGTTTTCAGTCACGACAATTGCATAAAACATTTTATTTTATGATACACTTTAACATTCCCCACCCTTGTTTTATTGCCACACTTATGGCATTTCATTTTTCCCTCCTGTCCCCATTTTTAATCCCGCATATTTAGCATTAATAAAGACGTTTTTTAGATTTTAAATCCGGGAATACCGAAGGACGTTAAGATAAATTAGAATAGAAACGGAAGATCTTTCGATGGCCTTGCCTGGAGACTAGACGGCCTAAGACCACCCCCTAAAAACCCTCGGAGGAACATAAATCGATCAAAGATTATCTTCAAACAATCTCGTTCTTTATTTTCGTGTTAAAAAAGATAAGATAAAGCGTATTAAAAAGCGAAAAACGATATAAAAGGGCCTTTTTAAATAAACCCCCAAGCTATTCTTCAAGGCGAACCAGTGCAGTATAGGAAATAGCTTTGTCCAAATTATAAAATCTTAAAAACTACTTGGTTCTACGACATCACGAAACTGGAGTGTAAAACCTTTTCGGTAATAAATCTGTCTTGAAAAATGTAAGCTTCTACTTTAAAAGCCTCGTAATCTACTGCACAAAAACTGCATGTAAATTATATTGATTTCTAAAAGGTTCCTTTGATACGAAAATGGGTGGAGTCTATTATTAGCGTTTGAATCATGCCAATATATTGTCCAAAATTGAAAAACGGATCCGGTTTGCTCATTTGAAGGGAGTGCAGCGGCAGTACTTAGAGATAATTATCTTTCGCTTCTCTCAAACGTTATTGGGGCAGGAGCGGGGGTTCGTTGGCCCGGCACACAAAAACAAAAAACCAGATGTCCTTTGCCGACTTACATAAGAGAAGTCTCGGAGATGCTACCGGTCCACCCAACTTTCCACAGGCGTATTTCAGGTCCTCCTCCCCGAAATCCGTTTTGTATACCGTTTTCCCAAATGGAGAAAGTCAACTAAATAATGTGCCATCCTCTGCATTTTTTTTAAAAACACATTTTTCGATTGCCCAACCACCCCATTCTAAAACCAAATTAGAACATCCATTTATAAAATTGCTTTAGATGGTTTCTAACATCTGACCGTTATTTATTATATCATTGCTAAATACTTCTTTTTCTTGTTAACTATTACGATATATTAATGAAATGTTTTCAATATTCTGGTGTCTTTTATGATTTTTCGATTAAATTGGTTTTCACTTTTTCAAGGTGTTTTTGTGATATTCTTTGGTTACATGATTGAGACGCTATGAAGACTCTGGAGTCTTCGGCAAAAATTAGGTGGGACTTCCAAGAATTGTGTGTTGAAGGATCTACACTTAGAAGGAAATCATAATTATTTTGGTTATTTAAATCATCTGATTAGCATATTTAATAATAATTAGATGGAGTGCCGTTATCTTCGCAGTTTTATACGTACATGAAGTGTGCTGTTTTAAGAGCTTTCGTCTGGTTATAGTGCCCAAATGAAGACAGACATAACCCGGAAAGGTTCGGCAATAAACGCCTACTTGGCCAAAGTGCAAATAACAATTAGCGTCGTGTATAGAGGTAACATTCCAGGTCCCGGAGGTTGTTTTTTTTTAATAGAGTTGCGCAAATCGGAAACATAAAATGAATCATAGCTCTTGGTATCCACATTGAAAGTCGATTGAGTGGAAACATAGCGACCAAGGCGGTAGTTAAAAACCCTCTGCGTCTTTTTAAAGAATTACTCCGTTTTATAACCGTAAGTAGTAAAACTGTACGGTACTAACTTCTGAGGGGGATGACTGGGGCGGGGGAAGCAGAGCTCGAACCAAGGAAAATAATGGAATGCTATATAGCCTTTAATCACCTTGTGAAGAGTCTACGGGCAATATTTTTCAAAAGCATAAACCCCATGGAGGTCGTCACTAATCCCCTACACGTTTTACTAGTTAACAATATTTGAAGAGGAAAAAATCTTTTACTACTAAAGCTTCTCAAGATTTTATTCACTCCTTATTGGAAAGTATGATCAACAGGACCTTAAAGCCCATTTCCGAAAACTTCAAGGGCTATCGCATCAACTTTCTTTTTTAAAGAGCTATGAAGTGCCGACCGCTTTTTGTGTGATACCCTGCATCAAAAATAACCTTCTGGCGTATTAGCCTATTAGGAAAACGTCGCTTATTCTGGAAGACAATAACATCTTGATTGCGGACATTTTCTTATTAAGAACGATGTCATTTTATGGCCTTCGTTCTTTATTTGAAAAACACGGATCTAAATTTAAAATTAATGGCCGAGTAATGACTCAGAAGCCGTTTCTGTAACTTCTCAAGTGTGTTAAATCACTAGGTGTGTCCTAAAAGCCGTGTAGGGACTTTTTGACGAAATCCAATCAGAGAAAAAAATATCTGAGGTAACATATGAGCGCTCGGGTACGAAGGGCCTCGACAAAACGTAGCTTCGAGATATCTGCATTTTAGGTTTCGGTTTTTACGTATTTAAAGGGGAAAAAATGGCGAACTCAACATAAAAATTATATGGTGTTCACTAAGAGGTCTAGAATCTGAAATGAAAAAAAAAAAACTGGACGACCCTTCC
>JACGAQ010003633.1:0-26285 GCA_014119065.1 Orius insidiosus
CCCCTGTCTGTTTTCCCTTCGCTTTTCGGCTTTCCCCCCGGGTAACCACATAGATCCTTACCAAAACGGCCGTCCCTAACTCACTTTTACTCCAGTTTAATTATTCACGAATTAATTTGGAAACTTTAGAACCTTCGGTTAATTTCTGCTAAAAAAAACTCCATTCTTTCTCTCTCCCCCCAGAAATTGCATGAAAACGAGCTGTGGGGTAAACTCGATAAGTCAATCATGAAGAGTTTAAAAGTGGATGGAAAAAAAAGTTTGTCTTCGGAAACAAAGAAGATTGGATCATCCGCTACAATGAGCTGGACCTGGGTTAATTATTTGATTTAATAAAAAAAATGGCTTCCCTACTCTTCTTGAAGGGCTTTTTCTCCCCAGATCTCTCCAAAAGACCTCGACCGCTAATTAGGTTGAAGAACGGAAAACTCCTTGCTTGAGTGTTTGAAACCAAAATAAACAAAATATAAACACTAAAAGTTATAAAATAATTGCATAAAAATTCAAATTTGAGAACTTAAAATTCGTGAAGGAAATCAATTGAAAATCCACTAAAGGTAAAACGACAAAAAAATCCTTAAAAATGTGAAAACTTCCTTAAAGAGAAGTAACAATATAGGAGGGAAGTACATAGAGGGGAGGTAGCGGAGGGAAGTATAAGGAGGGGAAGTATAAGGGAACGAAAGTATAATGGAGGGGATGTAAAAGGGAGGAAAGTATAACCGAGGGGGAAGTATAAGGGAGGGGAAGGATAAGAAAAAGGAAATATAACGGAGGGGAATTTTTTTTTTTGAAAAATTTTCTAATTTTTTTTTCAAAAAATTTTCCGAGTTTTTTTTTGGAAATTTTTTTAACTTTTTTTTTAATTTTTTTTTTTCAAAAAAATTCTTTTTTTTTTTTTTTTTGAAATTTTTTTTTAAGTATCAAGGTAGAAATAATGGGATTTTTGCTCAAAGTCCCTCTCGCAAAGGGTGGACGTATGAAATTTCTCCCTACTAAAATGATAATTAATGTAAAACATTGATAATTTTTTTTACACCAAAAATTTTTTAAAAATATAAGGAGTATTTGGTGAGAATTTGGTGAAAATCGGAACAACGGTTTTTAAACTTTCAAACGTCCATATCTCCGCCATTTTTTCGAAATTCAAAATCGCAGAAGATAATTTCTTGTTCGACTATTCAGGAAGGTTGTGTGAAAATTTGGTGAAAATCGGTTGAAACTGTGGCAGTAAAATGTTCCGGAAAAAATGCTACGGCCGGCCGGCACCACAGACAAAGTTGAGATCGTTAAAGATCAATGATTTGACCCTCCGGGGTCTGGAAGACCCTTCACCAAAAACCCGACGTCGAGGGTATCACAATAACTTCTGAAGTTAAAAAGTTAAAATCCTTAAAATTGGGTTTTATTGCTGTAGACGGGTCCTTTTAAATTTAGAATCAGTTGAGGTATAACAAAACGTATTCTTTCAATTAAAAAAAAAGTCTTTTATACAAATCTGAGAAAGAGGTTTCGCCGCCAAAAACAAACTCAATTTTTTAGAGTAGATACTTTTTTAAAAAAATTTAAAATCTTATGAACCAAGGTTTTTGGATTTTAAAGTTGAGGGCGTCGGCTCGCACCTGGACTGTCGCACCTGCTCCCCCCACCAACCTATGGCCACCTTTCGATCGTAAATCGGATTTTTTTTCTTGCGTCAAAAATATAAATAAATAAGAATAACAATTAACTACCGAGAAAAACTTTGAAGAAGTTAAAAATCGAGGTAAGAAATAAGGAAAAAAGGGGAGATTCAAATTTCCAAAAATAAGATCGCCTTTCCAAAGGTTTCATTAACAACGAAAAGGAAAAAATTCTTTTAAAGAATATGGGGTCGTTTTGTCAACAATTCTTTGAGGAAATCTCTTTAAAACAAAATAAATACAATCAAAAATAATAATTCTGACAGGGCGACATCATTTGTCGGGTGTGGACAGTAATTTTACTACTTGGTAAAAAAATTGGCAACACTGTTTTTTCCTCTCCTTTTTTAAAACTTCTTGAAAGAGCTATTCTCGAAAAATTGAGTTTTATAGACGTAAAACCTTGCAAAAGATGTGCCCGAGTGTTTTTGAGATAAGATGAATTGGCCAAATGCGACGAAGAATATTCCCGTTAAAAGGCTCTTTTATCATACACTTGATAAATTTACCGCGTTTTTTCCATAATTAAAAAAAAACCGTTGGAGGGGGGCCGAAGGAAGACGTTCTTGGGCTCAACAAGTGCGGTGACAGGTGTTGAACATCCACGCCTGCGCGTTCTCCCTCTCCGAACTCTACCCCACCGAGGTTATAAATAGTCCGGAAATCACCCCCAGCTTTTCAGTCCGTTTATGTGTTTCGAATGATGAAGTTGGTTATTTTGGTGTTTGTGACATTCGCCGCCGTCTCGTACGCGGACGACGAATTAAGGGTTTTAAAAGCTCAAGTTAATTCACTCCTCGAAGGGAAGGAACAACAGGCCCAATTAGCGGAACAATTAAAAGAATTAAGGTGAGAAATTAAAATTTTTAAAGCCCTTTAGTAACACATGTAGAAATCTATTTGTACAAAATGATGCTCAACTATTTTGGGAAGAATCGCAAAAATTTTTGCATTTATTTTCAACTCGGAGTCCATCTCGTCGGATTGGTTCTTTCTTTGCTACCCAGACGTACAACAGTGAGGCCGGAATGGGCCAAACGTTCTTCGACAGATATGGCCTCGTACTGAAAAGCTTCGGAATGTGGACAGAAGTCATCCACATCGTCTACTGCCTTCTGAGCATCTTAAGAAACGTCCTCATACTCCTCCGAAATGAAGCACTCATTGTTAGTTTTGAGCGAAATCAAGGATTTCATTGAATTGACCTACTGCTTCCCGATGTCTTTTTTCGCGTTTTTCCTCTTCATGTTCATTCTCATCTCCCCAGTGGACGATTCACGTCATCAAATCGAAATGTGGAAAATCGGACTTCTTTATACGTCCCCGTTTTATTTTCAAATCGTCGAAATAACTCTAGGCCCGAGGAAAAACCCGAAATTCGTTATAGCTTCATAAGTTTTTTTATACTCCTCTTATTGTATTTCTGTTGGTTTATTCTCGTCGAAATCGTTACCGACAAGCTAATTTATACGATTATCGAAGATTGGAAAGGACCGAGTCGGACGTTGGTGTACACTTTATGCCTTTTATTGAATATCGCCTTTTTCCTTTTTGGACGATTCCTCAATTCGATGCTATGGGAAGACGCGAATCATACTTTCTGCCCTTGCCACTTCGGCGACCAAGCGACCAAACGACATCGAACGCCATCTCATACTTCAACTGACTCATAGAACTGTCAACCACCTTCTTTCTCTCAAATTTTTTGGTACATAAAGAGGAGCTTTTTTTTTTCTCCGTAAATTCGGATAAAATCGGTTTTATTTTTAAAATTAGCGACATTTCTCGTTGGTTTTTAAACATTAAAACGTTCTTTAGTCCCCGGAGGCGATGCTGCGATAAAATCGTAATAAAATAATCATCGGCAAAAAACATGAACTCTTGACCTGAATGCTTAAAATTAAATGTTTATGTGAAATAATTTTTTTAACGCTTTTTTTAAACAAGTAAAAGGTTTCGCTCGAAATTTTAGGGAGGGGGAAAAAAGGCTAATGACGTAGGATGCTCTTGCTTTCAAATAATCGGATAGAAACCGACTTAGCATGAGGTTCTGCTTTGTAATCCACTTTTGATTAGAATCAGCGTCGTCGATTAATCCACTTAATAAAGTATAAACTACTAGGAAATTGTCGGTGAAATGCTCGGTGTTCCAAGTATGGGAAAATGGACTTTTCCTCGTTTAAACTGGAATAAGGTTTCGCCGTTGAAGCGGCCCCGGAATGTAAATTCCGTTTTGTCAGTATGCAGAGAAGGTCAGTTTGATGGGAGCTATTTTAAGTGCGTAATGCATCTCGGCTATTACGGCGGGACATAAAGCATTTGGCCCTCGTCAAGGGATGAAACAGTAGATTACCCTTGAAGAGTTGAAGGGAAAAGAGGGGGGATCTTCATGAGAGCCCCATTTTACCTCCCGTCATAACAGAACACGCTAATTTACATTTAATCGTTTTCTATAAAATTAGGTCGGATTCTCGTGCGAACTGGATATTCAAGTTTTTAGTTTTTTAGTTTTGAAAATTAATGGGTGTTCAGATTGACGGAAGGGGGAAGTTGAGAATGACTTCTAAACGTGTTCATTTCTCAAGTCTCAGATGGCGTGGTGGTAGTGGCGCGGGAGGGGGTTTCCGAAACTCTAGTGGGCCATCGTTAAGAAAATTAGCAACAATTACTTCGCCTTTTGTTTCAACCCCCTAACCAGAAAACCGCCCCGAGTATGAACACGAAATATCACGGAATGTAAAAAGCTTCCAAAATAGCCGCAGTGCATCAATCCTCAATTTTGACCTAAAAATACCGCATATTTTCCACCCCCTAGAACTGAAAAGTTTGATTACTTCTAACTTTCTGCAGACAGAAACGTTTTCAGAAATTAAGCAATCAACGATTGGGGGGGGGGGGGCCATAAACATATCGTGACGTCACTTAGCCATTTTTTACTAGCACAAGGGACAGCGAGAAGTCATCTTTTTGCGTTAAAATCATTCCTCTCTTACCCCGTTATCAAACTGCTTTCCACTGTTCTATGCAATCAACGATTTGGGGGGGGGGGGTTGCCATAAACATATCGTGACGTCACTCAAGTCAGCCATTTTTTACTAGTACAAAGGACAGCAGAAGTCATCTTTTGTGACGTCAAAATCATTCCTCTCTTTCCCCGTTATCAAACTGCTTTCCACTGTTCTATGCAATCAACGATTTGGGGGGGTTGCCATAAACATATCGTGACGTCACTCAAGTCAGCCATTTTGTACCAGTAAAAGGGACAGCAAGAAGTCATCTTTTTGTGACGTCAAAATCATTCCTCTCTTACCCCGTTATCAAACTGCTTTCCACTATTCTGAAGCTTTAAAAAATGCGAGATTTTATTAGTATAGAAAAATCTTCCTTGAAACTTAAAATACGGAGATTTAAGAGTATAAATTTTCCTCTATTTTTTCCCCTTTTTCGTATATTTCCATATTACATTTTCTCTTGATATAAGGAGGCGAATAAATATTAGGTAAGATAATGCCAGAAAAAAGTACGGAAAGGATTCAAGGCTGAATAACCTTTTCAAATTATAAGAAAATATTAAACTTTTTTTTTTCGCTGATGGGAAATTCCTTATACCTAAAATTAAAGCTTTTTTTTTATGTCTATATTTTTGCATCTGCAGTTTTTTCTGAGAACAATTTATCGATAAAAAAGGAAAACCTTCCTTTGGGACAACCGCTCATCACATTATGATCAAAAGGTTCGATTTCTTTTGAAAGATTTTTTTTTCCTCATTTTTTTTCTCTTCAAAGCTGTTTTTCGTCTTTCACACCAAAGTTGATTCCGTCAAAGTTTTCCCGCGAAGGAAAGTGATTGCTTTTTGGTGTATAAAAAGGTGTTCAAGGTGGGGGACGAACTTCAACCATTTTCCTTTCGTTAATATCGGGGGTTCTAAATTACGTAATTTAAATTACGCAAGTTTTTCTTTCCCCTATCATTGATTAAATTAGCAACAATAATTTTATTGAGGTATTAATGGCGGTAGGGACGCTATGACGTCATTGTGGAAACAGTTGACACGTGCCTAAACAAGTCCAAAATTTTTAAGGCCTTTCAATGATTCCCCCGAGCTTTTTTTCTTTTGAAAACCATCAATTCCGGATTTGTTTGTTTTGACGTTTTTATTGAAAAGAAATGAGGGGAGAAAAGTATGAAAAAGATTTCACGGTTGATATAACCCTTTGATGTAATTGATCATTGATTTGAAAAGCATTTAGTTAATATTGTAATACTCTTTGTTTCAGGCAAGAAGTGGCCGTTTTAAGGGAGAGGTGTCGAGGTGTTAAAAACTCCGCGACGCGTACAAAATGGCTGGAAGCTTCGTTGAGCGAAGCCCGGGGTCAGGTCTCTGAGCTCGGAGCCGCCGTCGACCGAGCGGAAACCTCCATAAACGCCCTCAGGTCCCAAGTCGCCTCGAACACCCGAACGATCGGAAAGGTAACGCAAATTTTTTACCCCCCCCCCCCCTCCCGGGGGTATAAAATGTCACAATCACTCCTACTCAAGTGAATAAATGATCCAAGTTCAATTTTTCAAGAGCCCTTAAATAGTAAAAGCTGAGATTTTTTGTTTTTTTATACCGAAAGGCCTCTCTCTCGCACGCGTTCAGCCTCGTGAGAAATGTTTAATATTAAATAAAGGGCTCTTTTTCCTCTCTAAGGACTCTACTTGTTACTTATTTAAAAACCCTTTCGGAATAAAAGGTTTTTCGGGTTTGTGAAAACATTACTTTTATTCTATATCCCAGACGTTTTAAAATTGCCTCTTTTTTTAAAGTTCATATATTTCAATTCATAAAGGGAAAATTTTTCATTCCCGAAAGCTAATGTTCCGAAGTCAATTTTTTTGTCTCTAAGGAATGGAGTGTGACGTAGGGTGAAAATAACGTTGGCTATTGTGAACGGTGCATTCCCGAGCACACAATACTCTAGGGGATGTAAGGCTTTCTAACAAGAGAAATACCAACCCCTTTTTCTATTAAACCTGTTGTTCGTTTTTTCGTCGATTTTTTTTTCTTGAAAAATGTGCGCCTCATTATCTAATTAGGTTGAATGAGGTGTTAAGAAGTTGAGGATTTAAAGCGGTTTTTGTTCTTTAGTCTTGTGAAGAATGAAGAAGGCGGAGGCAATAAGGATGTCGAACAAGAAGCAATCTCCCTTTATAGTAAGATGGGTGGAAGTAGGAGCGATAGTCGATAGGGGGAGACTTCCCCGTAATTAAGATAATTAGAGTAGACGCCCTGCTCTGATAGAGCGATTAAACAAAACCCCTTCTCGGGAAAAAATTTTTCCTTTTTTTTATATTTTCTAAGGGCTATGATGTACAATTTTGCGGCTTTTTTTTGGCACTGTGATTGCGCATGAGTAAATATTGAGCATAAAACTATCAAAAACACTCCGTGTAAAAAATAGAAATAAAAATATTAAAGTTTTTGCTGTGATCAAGTCTTCTTGTTTTGGGATCAGTGTTGCCAGACGACTTCATTGGTTTCCCCCTAAAAGGGTTTTATTTTCCCCCCAGATTTCCAACTATTCCCCCTAAATTTTTTTTAGTAAGTATGTGAAGAAAAATTATTGCGATAGGTTTTCTTTATTAATAAAGGTTTTAAATAGACTTTGCAAGGTAATAAACTAATAATAACCATAAGACAATAAAAAAGAACAAATAAAAATAAAATTTAACTACTACTTCTCCCCCTAAAAAACCCCCCGGAAAAACCCCCCCGGGGCCCCCGATCTGGCAACACTGTCTTGATGTGGAGTAATAGTGAAAAATTTGCCAAATGCTCTTTTTCGCGTGCTCGTAGCTTGATGCTGTTGGTCCTACCAAAAAATGGAACAGACGATTTTAAAATGAGCGATGGCTCTTTTTTACTGACGACATTTCTAAATTTGGGGACAGCTGGCTTGTCAAAGACCTCCCTGAAGGTTTGTGTACATTAAAAAACAATCTCTTAACATTTATTTAGTTATTGAAAAGAAGATTCCGCGAAGCTAAAGAGAAAAACATGCGAGCCACCAAAGAGAATGATCCATGTTTAAAACTTATGGATGAAAAACTTTTTGGACATGTAATATTTTAAAATGAATAGAAAACACTTTGCTGTTTAGTGTTTCGCTGTTGTAGATCCTTCTATTTATGTTGACCAATGTCATGATGATTTGTGTCATAATGGAAATGTTTGTAATATGCTTGAATCGTACGCCAGAGAATGTCAAAATGAAGGAGTCTGCTTTACATGGAGATCGGCTGATTTGTGCCCATATGAATGTCCCTCAGGTAATCACAGTGAAGTTTTTATTATTTAATCATGATTTTTAGGTTTGGAATATGAACCGTGTGGTATTGGTTGCACTGAAACATGTGATAATTACCAACTGTACCGTACAAACCCTGAAGCTTGTACAGCGACCAAAGGAGATACTTGTCGGTGTCCAAAAGGGACAGTGCTTCGAAATGAGACTTGTGTTGAAGAACGTCTTTGCTTCCGTGCGATTCTGAAGGTCATTTCCCTGGTGATAAATGGCAGCCGGATATGTGTACGGAATGCACATGCGACAAAGGGTCAATTCAATGCCAAAGAATACAGTGTACAGCGGCAACTGTTTGCTCACGTGGTTTCAAATCCGTTCTTGTAAAAGGAACAGAAACGCAATGTTGCCCTCAACATATTTGTGGTATGAATTTTGTACGAATTTATTTCCTAAAAATTGATTTCCAGTCCCAGAACCAACAGCAGGCCAGTCTGTCCAGAACCATCGCAGCCTCAATGTGGTCACGGACAAGTCATGAAACTTGCCACATCTTCTTCTGGATGTCAAGAATTCATTTGCGGTTTGTCTCCTTAAAAGTCGTTCTTTTTAACATTAAAATTTTTGTTTAGAATGTAAACCGAAAGAGGAGTGTGAAGGAACAGAAGAAGAAATGAAAAAGAAAGGATGCCTGGTATGGTGGCTGCAATCGATGATTCTGGCTGCTGCCCCAAAGTGGTCGCCAATTGTGAACCATCTACTTGTCCCAACCCCCAACATGCCCTCAACACCACATCCATCAAAAGAAAGACACCGAACAATGCTGTCCAGACATCAAATGCAGTAAGTTTCTGTTTAAAACTGTGTTTACCTAAAGTCTTTGGACAGAAATTTAAAGTTGTATCAAATTTTTCAGTTTTACCAGAAGACAAATGTTTGTATGAAATGAGTTTTATAACTGGAGAACAAGGAGGAGGAGAAAGAAAAGAGATAACTTTGAAAAATACTCCGTATTGAAATCAGTGAGTATTTATTTATTTTTTTTTTTTTTACTAATTGATGCAGTTTGGTGAAACATGGAATGATGGGCCCTGCAGACTTTGCGAATGTAAGGAAGGAAGTACAAAAGCAATTTGTACAGTCACTTCTTGCTCAGCTCCTCCTGAGAGTGAAAACTATTTCTAAAAGAGAAATACGTGAATGATAAATGCTGTCCGATTTATGAAAGAGTTGCCTGTAAATGGGATCCAAGGTGTACCAAGTAAGATCCCCCCCCCCTTTAAAAAAAAAAAAAATTCTCAATAAATTTTCAGGTGGGACAACTCTGGCCTTCGCCAGATAGAAACCCATGTATGAATATGACTTGTGAGATAGGAAAAGATGGAGTTGTATCCAAACAAGAGATCATCGAGAATTGCAAGAGGGACTGCAAAGAAGGTTGGAGTTATAGCGAACCTTTAGAACTTTCTGGGCAATGCTGCGGCGAATGTAAGCCTGACGGATGCCTCGTACATGGCCGCCTTCATCAAAAAGACTCGATTTGGTTTTCTGAAGATAACTGCACAGCATATCAATGCATTATTGATGATAACCAAGTATGTTAATTTTTACTTCACATTTATAATGAAAATTAGGTCCGTGTGACGACATCTGCGGAAAAATGTCCGAATATCGACAACTGTCCAGAGGAACGTATCTACCAAGATATTTGCTGTAAAAAAGATGAATCTTATTCTTCATGCGTCAAAGAGCCCATAAGCCCAAATGACACCATTGGAATAATTGTCTTCCACGATAAAATTCATGGAAAATGCGTTAATCAAGAGCAAATCAAAGGTTTCTCTGAATGTAAAGGAACGTGTGATTCTCGCTCGGCGTTTGATACAGGTTCTAATTTTATTTTTTAATTTTGTTTTTATATGATTGAATTTTTTAGTGGCTTTGGAGTATAAATCGAAATGTTTTTGTTGTCAACCGTCCGGAGTTCATACAATTGACGTTCCGCTGGCTTGCGAAGACCACAAAACGATGATTTCCATCTTAAACTCCCCAACTACTGCAAATGCATTCCTTGCGAAAATAACGATAATCTTTTATTTAAATAAATCAATTTTATAATCAATAAAATATGGACAATTTTAAATTTTTGTGTTTCATCCCATTTTTGCCAACTTGGAGATAAAAATTGATAAAAATATTGTGGGGAGAGTAGACTTCAGAAAGGCCAAAAAATTTAGAAAAATGAAAAGAACAAAAACGCATTTTCGTCTTAGGTTTCTTCTCAGGCGTTCTTAAAATTATTAGGCATACAAAATGAAACTCAGCCACAGTGTAAATTTGAATTTTGTAGATTTTAGCCGAGTTTCATTTTGTACACCTAGTAGTTCATTTTTTCAAAATTTGAACATTTTAGGCGTTAAAGTCCATCAAAAGTTGACCTTCTCCGTGTAAGAAGGTTGTGAAGTATAACCATTAAGAAGGTTAATTTTTAAAGGCTTGTAAATCGTAAACCGTTACAGATATTGAAAAAATGCACTAAATAAAATCAGTTGGAAATTCAATTCTTTTCATTTATTCTATTCATTTTTCTCTAGGACGCACTGTTTTCAAGATAATTTATTAAAAAAAATTATTTTCCGAAAATGGTGCATCCTAGAAAAAAATAAAGTAAAAATTTATAGAAAATTAAATTTCCTACAATTTTTATTTATTAGGTGTACAAATGAAACTCAGCCACAGGGTAAAATTTGATACAGGTTCTAATTTTAATTTTTAATTTTGTTTTATAAGATTGAATTTTAGTGGCTTCGGAGTATAAATCGAAATGTTTTTGCTGTCAACCATCCGGAGTTCATACAAAATCCGAGAAAACAAATTAATACAGAAAATGGAAACAATAAAGTAAAACAGTATTTTTCATTAATTTAGTTGGCCGGCGGCCGTGACAGAGTGGGGGCGGTGTTGATAGAAAGAGCCCGGGAGAAGTTCAAAACTTCTGGCAGTCAAAGTCGAGTCGTGTTCCAGGCCATGTCGCACACTCCTATAAATTCATGAGTTCGCGTAGTGTAAAAACAAAATTCTTTATAAATGTACATCAGCATTACGAAACCAGAAAGGGACACGTTTCTTCAGCAAACCAAAGACTGCCTTATGCCAGGGTAACCTCACTAGAAAAAAAAAATTATAAGCTCCATAAGAGAAATATTTTTAAAACCTAAAATGAATGATAATATACAATTTAAAAATGATAATAATAAAAAAACGCCTAGTAGAAACTAGTTTTGGTTCAATGAATAGGGAAAGTCGTGAGTTGCGACCTTGCGTTGACAACGGTGCGGAGTAGCGGTTATTTTGCTTGAAACTTGTCAAAAAGTAGAATCCGTTAATTTATTATTTTAAAAATTGAAGAAAACGTGAAATGGTACAATTAACATTGCGGCAATAGCCAAATCTGTCAATAGCCAAACAGGGCTAAAATTAGGCCTGTTTCCTATAAGTATTGCGGTTTTTATCTTTCGTTGTCGATTTTTTTAAAATTTAGTTTTATAAGTCATCGTCCTTTAAACAATATTCGGAAAAAGCCTTGTATGCGAATCGGCCATAGTCACGCTATTTCCGTGAGTGTATAATCGGGAAAGTGAATGGAACCGCCCCCAAAAATCCCATCCTCGTCGTACGTCAACGGAATTATGTGCAAGATTCCTCGATTCCGATGCAAACGTCTCACTATCACGTAAACAATGGAAAATGCAGTGGTAGAATCAATAGCAAGGATTGCAGGCTACATTTCAAGCACCTCAGCCGGCCCCAATTGTGCCCATCGTAGGCGTTTATTATTTTTTTTTTGCATGGCATTTAAATGCCAATCGGAAAAGTTACATTTCCTGAGGAAGTCGTTAAAACGAAGGAAGGGAAAAAGCCGATTATGAAAACCCACAAGCGATAAATCGTTTCCCCCATAATTTCAGACTTGGAAAAATGAATTAAATTTAATACCATTCAGAAAACGTAAAACTTATTATTTTGCAGAAAAAGGGACATAATGTGGCTAAAATACATTTATCATGTCGATCACAGTAGCCTAAAAATGTCATGTTTTTGTTGATAAACGGATATTAAAATGATTTTTTTTTCATCCAGTCCTTAAGCTATAAGGATTCTTCATTTCAAGAAAACTTCTAACGGTTACACCGGTTCGCGGGGGCCCTAGATGACTCGTTGATTTATAAATAAGTTTTTATTAGGTGTACGTACAAATGAAACTCGGCTAAAATCTACAAAATTCAAATTTACCCTGTGGCTGAGTTTCATTTTGTACACCTAATAAAAAATTGTAGGAAATTTAATTCTATAAATTTGTACTTAATTATTTTTTTCTAGGATGCACCATTTCGGAAAATAATTTTTTTTAAAAATAATTTATCTTGAAAACAGTGCGTCCTAGAGAAAAAATGAATAGAATGAAAATTAAAGAGAATTAAATTTCCAACAGATTTTATATAGTGCATTTTTTCAATATCTGTAACGGTTTACGATTTACAAGCCTTTAAAAATTAACCTTCTTAATGGTTATACTTCAATAACCTTCTTACACGGAGAAGGTCAACTTTTGATGGACTTTAACGCCTAAAATGTTCAAAATTTTGAAAAAATGAACTTCTAGGTGTAAATGAAACTCGGCTAAAATCTACAAAATTCAAATTTACCCTGGGGCCGAGTTTCATTTTGTACACCTAATATCATGTCGATCACAATAGCCTAAAATGTCATGATTTTGTTGATAAACGGATATTAAAATGATTTTTTTTTTCATCCAGTCCTTAAGCTATAAGGATTCTTATTTCAAGAAAACTTCTAACGGTTACACCGGTTCGCGGGGGCCCTAGATGACTCGTTGATTTTTAAATAAGTTTTTAAAAAGCCTTGAATAAATTTTTTCTTTATTTTGATGCCATATAAAGGAGATGAAATCCTTCAGGAATTGAAGGGAGACGTTTTGTAGGTCAAGGTATTCTTGGAGCCGGCCCGTATAACTTCCTATGTCTAGAAAAATAACATGAGTCATAATCGGAGTAATAGGGAGATAGAAAATTGTGTAACTTTTCATATTTTGTGGTGAAAAGAAGGCCAGAATGAATTTTTTACAGCTAAAAATCCACTGACCTTGAGGATTTCGCCAAGAAGTTGCTGAAAACTCAAATCTGTGATTTAAAAAATAAAAGGGCTTGGCAACACTTTATCCTACATTTGAAATAAGCCTACGATGGTCTCCAACGGAATTGTTTTCCTAAAAATAATTACGAGAAAATGAAACGGTCTACTTTTTTCCTTTATTTTTTCCTCGGACATTAAAAGTCGCCGGTTCATGGGCTCTTGCGTTTTTAACCACAAAAATTACGCCCTCTTCATAAAAAAGCCTCCGTGATGCGCCATGTCGTGACCGAGATTCATTCACCGGAGTTCTTAAAAAAATTAAATAAATAAAACGACAGAAAAAAAAATGAAGGAAATATTTTTCTTTAGATACGTCTTATAAAGTTTAATTGATTAATTGCTTTATAACTTTAATCGCACACTTTAATACCCGTGCTATTAAGTTTTTATCAAAAATATTGTTCATTTTTTTTCTTTCTTAGTGGTCTTTGTTTTCAGAAATTTGACCAATGAAATTTTAAATTTTTTTTTATTTTAGTCATAAAGTAATGATTTATTAGGTGTACAAAATGAAACTCAGCCACAGGGTAAATTTGAATTTTAGATTTTAGCCGAGTTTCAATTTGTACATCTAATATTATTTTTGAAAAAAAAAAAAAATCTTTTGTACTGAAGTAATTAAACGTTTTATAAAGCCAAGTCACAAGAAAAAATTGTTAAAACCCAACAGTTTTCTCTCAAAATAGGAGCAAAACTTCAAAGACAAAACGGTGCCTATTAAGTGGTATATAGGACCAAGAACATGTGGGTTTTTTTATTTTCTCATCGTGCATTTACTTCTTTCCCCCTTTTGATTGTCTTGTCATGGCGAAAAACGAGACTGTTTTGTTTATCTAAAAATAAAAGTTATCGAAACTTCCGAGTGGTTCCCATCCACGGAAAGTCTTAAAATATCGAAGAATCGTGTTGAGGAGAGTTCTATCAGGGTCGCCATTTTCGCGGCCGCCAACATCAAAATAAATCAAAAATCACGGAAATTCTACCGAATTGAAAGTTTTAAAACACGATTGAAACTCTCCAGGGAAACTTATTCACTTAGCAAATTCTTTTCCTCCCTAGAAAAAAGTTTCGCCATTTTTCTTTATAAAAAAACCAAATCGTAAAATGTTTAAGATAAAAAATAAATATAAAAGCGATAAAATGTCTGTAATCTGACCCCACAAATGCTTTAGAGGTTCTTATTTCTTTGTGAAATGAAAACAATACTTAAGGATAATTCCGAAACCCTTTAAACCCGAGTGATTAAAAACAAACTTATTTTTCTTAATTTTCGATATAGTCGAGTATTTTTTTTAAAATCTAGGGCGACCTGTAAAGCCTTCAATTTTCCATGCTTTCATTTCCCACTAGACAATGCCCTCAACTCTCTTATTTGGTGGAAAAAAAAAACTTTCGTTGTTTTAAAAATGATATTATAATTAGGACTAATTTTAGGCTCTATTATTGTCAGAATGGGTTGGAAGAGACTGGAACGGAATACCTTCTGTATTGATTTTTTACGTTTATCGGCATTTGTCGATTTTCTTCTTGGTTTCCCATCTGTTTTAACTGCGCCCTAGAAAATCCGCCCTAAATATTAAAAGCCTATTAATCATTGATTGGACCCCTATTCATGTCATAATACTCATCAATGGGAGAAAGAAATTTTCTTAAAACTATTCTTAGAACTAATGGAAAAATGCTCACAGAATAATTTGAGGGAGCAATAAACGGGAAATATTAGGTGTACAAAATGAAACTCGGCTAAAATCTACAAAATTCAAATTTACCCTGGCTGAGTTACGGTTTACGATTTACAAGCCTTTGAAAATTAACCTTCTTAATGGTTTCTTCAATAACCTTCTTTCACGGAGAAGGTCAACTTTTGATGGACTTTAACGCCTAAATGTTTAAAATTTTGAAAAAATGAACTGCTAGGTGTACAAAATCGGCTAAAATCTACAAAATTCAAATTTACCCTGTGGCTGAGTTACGGTTTACGATTTACAAGCCTTTGAATTAACCTTCTAATGGTTATTCTTCAATAACCTTCTTCACGGAGAAGGTCAACTTTTGATGGACTTTAACGCCTAAAATGTTTAAAATTTGAAAAAAACTACTAGGTACAAAATGAAACTCGGCTAATCTTCAAATTCAAATTTACCCTGTGGCTGAGATTCATTTTGTACACCTAATAGTTCACCTGATGAAGCTTAATAAGCCGAAACCAGTCTTAAAATATGACTGTTTATTGTTTCTCTCTTCCTCTGATGTATTTTTAATACAGTAAAAATGGGGGGGGGGATGTCTTTGGCTAGCCTCCTCATCAAGCAGAAATGGTTTAGCAGGTCTAATAATTTCTTCCTTCCTAAAAACGGAAAATAGAAAAAAAATGACGCACCTGGGAGATCTTTTGTATATTTGCTGTCATGGCAACTATTTTTCTGAAGTTATCGAGAAGACTACTCTTTTCTAATTATTTTGAAAGAGAATTTTCTCACACAGTGGTAAGAAAATGATAAAGTAGTTTTTTTTTTGCGATATTCTAGGTGTATTTTCAAGCCTTTAAGTGGCTTCAAACGATTTTCCTATTTTTATTGGTATTTTAGGCTTGATTTTGAATGTTTATGTACGGGAAATTTTTTATTATATCTTCATTATGAGCCTTTTTTCAATTTTTGACTCAATTTCATTTTTTTTGGACAAAATTTCCTAATCCAAACTTTATCTCGGAAAAACAAATCCACGTCACTGAAAATATCGATGAAGTTTAAAAAGTATATAATTAAATAAACAAACCTAAAATTAAGAGCGCACCTAATACAAAATATCGCTTCAATGTTTTTAAAACCGTAGATGGAAATTTTTAAGTAATTAAAATAATAAGTACTTATTAATTTATTATTATTATGAATGTAGGTCGTATAATCAAGGAGGCGAAGAAATTAGTCAATACTTTCAGTACCAATCAGTGCCAACGTTAAGAAGTTTTAAGGGCGTTTGTATTTTCTCCTGATTTTCCCTTTATAACGTCGGTCATGTTAACACTTCTCACAGCTCCGAGTTTTATCTCGAAGTATCTTTCAAAGCACCTTTTTATCGACCCTTGGTGAGTTTAGTTGTGCTTAGTTAGCCTGTCTAATTTTTTTTCTGGCCCCTGATTAGTTCTGAAACTAACGCGTGGCTTTGCGAAACGGAAGGATAAAAACTTTTCTTTTACTTTTAAAGTTTGATAAAGAAACTAACTTTTTTTTTTCAGGTATACCGGACATTGTCCAACTCTCAAGTTCCGTTTTGGAAAAAGATACGGCGCGAGCACCAAAGAAATTATAAAAGTAAGGAACCATTTTATTTACTAGCTTTAAAAAGAAGTTTAAAACATAAAAAGGCCCAAAATGTGGCTTTGATAGAGGAAGTTTTCAGTGAAAAGAAGGCGATAAAACGAAGGATAACCGGCTAAGGTCCATGCTTACCCTTTAGAACAATGATGTTTACGATTAGCATACTCCAGGCAATAAACGGCCTCATACTTCCAAATATGGCCTGAGATCTTATTTAAATCTTCATCCGAGGACACAGGGGAACTCCGGAAAAAATAATCATTCTTGACATTTTTCAAGTTCATGTGCGTTCTTTGTTGCAGGAGATGGGAGAAAAGGGATGTGGGCGAGGCACATAAGCAACACGAGATACCGTGAAAACGATCCGGTCAAAGGGCTTTTAAACGGAGGTGAGTTGAGGCCGATTGAAAGGGCCAAAGGACAATACAGTCGTAACTTGGATAACGGTGCCAATAGGTCCAGACCCTACATAATGGGATACACAGGTTTTTATCACTAAAATGCAAGCATGATAAGCTTCTAGACTGCATAAATCGTTGACAGCGTTGCCAAATTTTCTTTATTCATTTAGGTTAGGACTCCTTGGTTAGGCGTTTAGGAAAGAACTGGGAAATTATTTTGGCAGCTCTGTCGTAGGGACACATTATAATGGAATCTAAAAATAAGATTTAAGGCAAAGGGTTATGATCATTTTTCGATAATCAGAATCAACCTTGTAAAGAAAAGCCACGACTGTTTCCTGCTTCTCAATTAGCAGGTTAGAAGTTCCTGGCTAAACTTAGACATCAAAAAAATGATATAATTTATATTATAATAAATAAGAATTAATCTTTGCCTTTGCTCTTTTGTTTAATCAGTTCACTATAGACAAAATAAAAATCAAACACTCTCTTCGGAGTTACCCTATTTTCACTAGTACACATTTATATCATTTTGTGAAGTTAACTATCAACCTTCAACTTTTTAAAATCCTTATTTAAAAAAATTGATTTTCAGGTTATATCCCAGGAATGAATTTTATTTATGGAAAATCTTACATACGTGCTGCTGATGAAAGTATGAGCAAATTTGAAATGAGAGTAAGTGAATATTTTTTGATGTCTGCTTTTAATTCTAGGGCAAGAACATAACCTAAAAATTGTTTACAGAAAGCGGCTTTGGAATGTAAAAAAGAATTCGAAGGCCCTCACCGAAACTATGAAAGAATTTCAAAAGCTCCAACAGACTTATCCTGAAGACAAACTGAGAGCAGCCATTTTAGATTTTGATAAAAAATATAGATATAAAGGTATTCTTACATATTTTTATGCACCAATATAAATTTGAAATTTTAGAAGAACATATTTCTCCTGAACAACCGCCGATTGCAGGCTATACAGGTCATATTCCTAGGATAAATCAACCGAAACGTCTTTAAGCCAACCACACAGCGGCGAAACGTGGCCTCTATTTACTCCAGCAGGTACTAACTACTAACCAATTAAAAAAATATAGGTGTACAAAATGAAACTCGGCTAAAATCTACAAAATTCAAATTTACTCCTGTGGCCGAGTTTCATTTTGTACACCTAATATATAAATTTAGGCAAAAACATCAAATGGCATTGAAATCCCCATTCTATAATAAACATTTACATTTTATTTTTTTCTGTGATGTCACAATATTTGATGGACTTTAACGCCTAAAATGTTCAAAATTTTGAAAAAATGAACTACTAGGTGTACAAAATGAAACTCGGCTAAAATCTACAAAATTCAAATTTACTGTGTATCCTGTGGCCGAGTTTCATTTTGTACACCTAATATATTTTTTCTGTCAAATTTTTTCAGGATAGGCAAAAACATCAAAATGGCATTGAGTCAATCCCCACACCTGTCTACTAATAAAAATTCATTTTACATTTTATTTTTTTTCTGTGATGTCACAATATTTTAAAAAATATTGTAAAGGAACATCATAAAGTTAAGACTTCAATTTATTTTAAGCTCCTCAATTTTCAGTTAAAAATTGGATTCTTAATTAGTATTTTTCACAAAATACTAGTTTTAAGAGATTTCTTTTTAATTTATTTATTTTTAAAATAAGGATGTAATATTTCAATTGTATATTATTGTACATTTCTGTTAATAAAGAAGTATAGTAAAAATGTACTTTGTTTTTCATAGGTTAAGAAAATTTGAAAGTCATATTTATAACTTTTATTACAAAAAAAACGACAGAGACATATACAAGGTTTTTAATTAGGAACTTTTAAAGTTTCTCATATAAAAATTATTTATATAATGTACAAATTAGCTAAAATTAGCTATGGTTTATGGAGACAAAATACTTTTTTGATACTCTTGTACTTCTCTTAAATAAGTTTCCTTTGGATCCTCGTCTAAAAAAATAGTAAGTTGAAATTTTGATAATAATACATACCATTGGAAAAATATTTCATTAAATGATCTAACGAAAGTCGCAGTATTTCGTAGGACTCGGTTGTTGAGATTTCTTCCGTAGTACATTGTGAGTTGTTTTGTGGTTAAGACGATATGGAATTGTCTTTTGATTTCCTTGGTGAGTTTGAGTTTTGTTAAATCATTCAAAATGGTAATGGCTTTGGTTATCTCGTCTTCAAATTTGAAATGTTCAATTAAAGCATAGTTCGATTCCATGAGAGTCCTTTCAATCTCTGAAGTATTTTTCTCAGATGATCGTTGTTTAGGACCGTTTCATCAATTAGTTTTTTTGGTTTGTTTAGTCGTCCTGACCTTTTCGTTCCGTCTTTTTGGGAGGCTTCAGCGATGTTTTGGCTTTCAGAAACTTGGATTTTTAACTCGTCTTCAGCAGCCTCTTGTGTTTTGATTTCTTCAACAATGAAAATATCATCGCTTTTTGAAACAATTTTATCAGCTGTTTTACCATTTAAAGACGTAACTGATCGTCTGCTCCTCGGTTCAATTTCAGAGGACGTCTGAGGCTGAAAATAAAAGATTACATGGCTAAGAACAAAATACAGCTAAACATACCTCTTCAACCAATGGTCCATCTTCAGCACCAACGTCCGCACCCAACATCTCAGAAATTAGGCTAAAAATCAAAATTTTTAAATTTTTAGGCTTAAAATTATTTACCTTATCGCCCTTTTTCTTTTTTTATTCAAATCTTGATTCTTGATTGGATGAGCGACATTTTCGGCAAGCAACGGCTCAGGATTCTGCTAAAGTAGATAAAATTAAAAATTTTAAATGAAAATAAATCTAACCTCAGCCTGTTCCTCCTCGCCTTCTTTTTGTTTTGATATTCGTTCGTTTTGATCATCGCTTGAATCCTTGATTACATCTTCTTGAGCCTCAGAGTTAGGCTAAAAAATTTTTAGTTGTGAAAACGATGGGAAATCATTAGGCACTAACCTGGTCTGATTGTTTGATTCCTTTTCTTATTTTTGGTTTGATTGTAGAATGAACGTTTTGAAAGGCTTCTGTATGTCCTGAATCAGCATTTTCGGCTTCTAGGCCTCAAGATCATGCTAAAAAAATAGTGTAAGTTGTTTTTATAAAATGAACTGATGAAAATCGATCAAACCTGTTCTTCC
This sequence comes from Orius insidiosus, assembly GCA_014119065.1. Lineage (NCBI taxonomy): Eukaryota > Metazoa > Arthropoda > Insecta > Hemiptera > Anthocoridae > Orius > Orius insidiosus. The sequence continues at coordinate 20,079 of JACGAQ010003633.1, forward strand.
GATGGTTTCATTACTTTCCTCCTTTTTGACTTGACAGTCTCAACATTTTCTGGATTTTCAGAGTTGGTTGTATGAACCAAATTTTCACCTTCTTGGGCCTCAGGATTAGGCTAGAATTATTAAATTTATGCATAAATAACTTTTGAAAATTTATCTTACCTGTTTGGCGCCTCTCCTTCTTTTTAGCTCAACATTTTGAGGGACATCAGATTCTTGATTTTTGGAGTTGCTAAAATCAGTTTTTTCCTCTTTTTCAGCCTCAGAATCATGCTAAAAAATTGATCAAAGTTTAAAATTGTTAAGCCATAAAATCGACACATTGGGATTCTGGAAAAACGATTTGAATTAATTCATTTTAACGATTTTTCTCTCGAAAAGTGCTCATAATAGGTTGGTTAAGGGTACATAAAGTATTAACCCTTTCGAGACCGCAGGCGACTTTAGTTGCCATGCGCACATGTCGGAGACCGCGGGAAGCCTCTCTAAGATATTTAATACCTTCCCTTCCCGTGGCGCTAGCGACATGCAAAAACTGCCATCTGTTGGGGAAGAAAAACGTACGATCACATCACTCGTCGCTTTCTGTGCTTTGCTGGGCGCTGGGAGCGCAAAAAGCGTGTACGAAAGTAAGCGACAGATGAGCGTGAAATGCTGTGCCAGTAGCGCAGAGAATCCAGCGTCAGACGCGGTCTCGAAAGGGTTAAGAATGTTATTGGGGGGGGGGGGGGCTTTGACAGCCAAGTTTGAATAAATTATGCTTTATCAAACCTGATTTTTGTCTTGTTTAGCTCCTCTCCTTCTTTTTGTTTTGATAGTCGACTCCACAGTGGCATCTTGATTTTCGGAGTCGCCAGGATGGACAGTATTTTCGACTCCTTGAGCCACATCATTCTAAAAAATAGATAGTTAAAAATCGAGGCCATATTCGCCATTATCGAACCTGATCGTCAGCCTGTTTGGTTCCTTTCTTTCTTTTCGGTTTGATCGTAGATTCAACATTTTGAGAGGCATCTTGTTTTATGGCATCGCTGGGAAGGGCTGAAACATTTTCAGCTTCTGGTTCCTCAGGGTTGACCTAAGATTAGATTAAAGATTGAAAATATTGAAAAATTAAAAGTAAAAATTAATCCAACCTTATCTTCAGCCTGTTTGAATCCTTTCCTTTTTTGGTTTGATTGTTCGAGTCGATTTGAGATGGATTAGACTCATTTTTAGGTCACTCGGATGGATGGAATTTTCAGGTACCGTCGCCTCAGCATTTGGCTAAAAGAATGAAAATTAGTTTTTTAAATGAATTAATGAAATTAGAATCTGAATCGAACCTGATCTTCAGACTGCTTGGCCCCTTTCTTTCTTTTGGGTTTATTTGTGGACTCAGCGTTCCGGGAGGGGTTAGACTCTTTGGCGGGATTCTTTTCTTCAGTTAAATCATTCTCAAGTTCTTCGACGGCGATCGACAACGAATGCCTTTTCGTACTAATTGCTTTGCCTCTGAATATAGAATGACATTCTGAAAATTCACTTTCCCTTTTTCGCCCGTTCCGTAAAAAACGACTTCAACGGCTTTTCCGGAGACGTTAGTCACTTTCGCGGGCCAAAACGGGAATCCCCGCACTTTGGCGACCACTTTGTCGCCCACTTTAATTCCAGACATGTTAAACTTCAATAAAAACCTAATTATTTAAACAAAATAATATGGAGAAAAAAGCGTTTATCAAGATGCTAAAGTGGAACCGCCAAATAAAAGACGCACACACGCTTAACCTTACTCCAAACAAAGTTATAGGATGTTATTACAAGGCTTCTTCAGAATTGCCAACAAAAATAACGATTTTTTAGAAGCACCATTTACTTTGCGATGTTTGCAGCATCGATGATTGTACAAAATACCGAAAAAAGCTCTCGAAATTCTCATAGAACTACTTCTAGAAGATTCGTTGAAAATCACGGCACCACAAACCAGTGTTGGGCGTAATCGCAATTACGATTACGATTGTAATCGCAAGTTTCTTAATAATTCCGATTACGATTACAATCGTATTCGTATTTTTTCTGCGATTACGATTGTAATCGCGTTTTTTTAACGATTACAATCGTATTTTTTTCTGCGATTACAATCGTAATTGTATTTTTTTCTGCGATTTCGGGCGTAATCGTATTTTCGTTAGCGTTTACGGCTCGTATATAACATTTTTACTGAGATTACCATTTACGATTATAATGGTAATCGCAGAAAAAAATACAATTACGATTGTAATCGCAGAAAAAAAATACGATTACGATTTTAATCGCAGAAAAAAAATACGATTATAATGGTAATCGCAGAAAAAAATACAATTACGATTGCAATCGCAGAAAAAAATACGATTACGATTGTAATCGTTAAAAAATGTAATCGTAATTACGATTACGCACAACACTGCCACAAACACACCTTTAAAAAATTTCTGAGTATCAAGGTAGCAAAAATGAAAGCCTTCGCCAGGCCATATCAAAGAGGCTGAACAGTCACAACCAAGAAAAAACACATTTTTTTTTCTAGGTAACCAAAATCAACAAAATGGTGGAGATCTGTGGTGTGCTGAATGCGCTACGCACAATTAGTCTTGCCACACCAAAATTGCGTTTAATATTCTTTCTATAAATGGGGGAAGTTTGTTTTTTCGTCCCTTTAACTCCAACTCTTCTAATATTGCGTCGCGTTAGTTCTAACACCGGATAAGTAATTTTTTATCAATTTTGGGTTAGGAATTGTTTATGATGGTAAATTTTATGGTGGATCGAATTCCGTTGGCAGTTTAACCCATTTACCAACAGAAAACGCGTAGTTCACGATTTAACCAACAGGTGATGAATTGATTCCAATGAGAAATTAATCCGTATTTTGGCTCTCCTGAAAACCTAGGAAAAATGTCAGAACAAACCCGACGAAATACTGATTAATTTCTCATAGGAATCAATGCATCACCTGTTGGCTAAATCGTGAACTACGCGTTTTCTGTTGGTAATAGGGTTAAACTACCAACGGAATTCGATTCACCACAAAATTTATCATCAGAAACAATGCCAAATTCAAAATTTATAAAAAATGAGAACTAACGCGACGATTTGATCTAATTTTCCTGGTATATTTTGGAAATAAGTGACCCATAAAAAATTAGCGACTGAAAGAGCGGTTTTGGCTCTCCCTTTAACTACTTCCCTGTTAATTGTCCTCTATCACTGGGCTTGCGAGAGCACTAAAGGGATGTTAATTCGTATTTTAGTCACCGTTCTATAGCCAGAATAATTAATTAAAGGGCCAGGATAAAATTAGAAACAAAAACAATTAAAAGGTTTAAAAAAAGAATAATGTTAACTTTATATTTTATTTACATAATCAGTTTTTTTCCATTTTGGACCCAAATGAATTTTGAAAAGTGCTTTTGAATCTAATTTTTTTTTTTTTTTTTTAAATTTTGTACATATTTATAAAGTGTTGTCAAATATTTGGATAGAAGGTACGTTAGTGATGACTGGAGGTTGTATACTGGGTTCTTCTTCTTTTGTCTGTTTTTTGGGAAGGAATGCGGAATCGGAAGGGAATTCGCTGGGTGAATTTTGATGATGGAGGAGTTGTTGCTGTTTTGATTGGAGGAAGCTCTCGATGACGTTGCCGCCAGTCGGTTCTGAACGCTAATCGGCGAAACGGTCAACTTGCACGAGGAACGTCGTCTTTCTTGCGTCGATGGCGGGAGGAGGAGACTCGACGGTTTTTCCGGCCTTGAAAATTTTTTTTAAAACTTCTGTTTCTAAAAAAGTCTAGTTGGTTAATACTTACGTGTTCGTCGATGCGTTCATTGCTTCTATAAGTTCCTGTTCCCATTTATTCTCTTTCATTTCCATCTCCCTTTTCAAAAGCTCTTTCTCCCTGTTGTACGGACAAAAGTCAACGAGTTGCGACTCGATTTCAGTTTCCTGGTAAAAAAACTAAAAACGTTTTCTATTTTAAATTTTTTTTATATTTCGAATTTACCGAGCTGTCCACGGAACCTTTTAGAGAACGCTGTTTTGCAAGCCTTTTCTTCTTTTTGTGCAACGGCTTCGCTTCAACTATCATCTCTTCGAGCTCGAAAGTCGGGTCGCAGTTTAAATGATCTCTCTATAAATTTTAAGCAATAAAAAAATATTCAACAGCACAAGTTAGGTGAAGTTTCAACAGCAGGTTTTCAACTTTAATTAAAAAAGTCGGAAGTGTTTTAAAGCTTAAGGGCAAGATTTAGAAACTGCTTTTTATAAGTATCACGGAGAAATTAAACTTTAACATGAACATGATGGACTTTTAATGAATTTTTTTTTTGAAGGAAAGTTAATTTGTGTGAATTACGTCTATATGTTGAAAATGTAAAAGGATTTAGACTTACAGGAGGAGTGAAGTTTGGTTTGAATTGTTTTTCAAGGATCGCTTCGAAATCCAATCTTTTAAGACAATGAACCTGTTTGAGTTCCTGAAGGCTGCTCAGTCTGGCTCCAGGTGCGACGCAAAGAAGCTAAAACAAAAAAGTCAAATTGACATGGAGTGAAGTTAAGAGGAAAACAAGGAAACTCACTCGAGTAAGAAGGTCGACAACGCTGGTACTCCATTTCGAAGGGTAATGGACGTTGTTGTTGAATAAGGATTTTATTTGGGAGATGCTCGTCGCGGAGTGAATATCATATGGGCGTGTCCTTGCCAACAGCTCGTACAGTGTTACACCCAAAGACCACCAATCAACAGCAAAAGTGTATCCGGCGATCTCGTCAAGAACGCATCCGAATACTTCAGGAGCTAATAAAAAAATAAAAAGTTCTATAAAAACCCACGTTTCTAGAGGGAAATAACAAGACGAAAATTTAAAAAAATTTTACTTGTCCGGACACGCCAACTATTACAAATTCAGGCACGATTTTTCTTGAGCTAATCTCACTTGGGAAGAAAACCTCTTCCCTGTGAGTGACCCGGGGCAGTCCAAGTAATTTTCGCTATCTTCTTTGAAAATCATATTAAGTCCTGATTGTTGGATTGTGCTATGATCTCTGTACGTTCTCACCAGAGCTGCTATCTCGATCCACCTTCTACCATCCACGATTTTGATGCTTTCTAAAATTTAGACCAAATACTTTTTGCTTCTTTTTTTGTTGAGAGTTAACCGAAATTTAGGATAAATGCCAAATTTCCCTTAATATTAGTTTATTAACTTAAAATAACAATTAATTAATGTAAATTAAAAATAAAAATATATTCTTTAGCTTTTGTTCTGTTTTGCAATTCAACCTTAAAATGAAAAAGAGAGGTATGTAAAACCCCTTGACTTTTTCCCCTTTTTTTATAAAGCTGTTTTTTACATTTTAATTCCTTTGATAACATCTTTGTTATTCATTTCTCTAATCCGCCTTGTTTCGAGTTATACTTTGATGTTTAAAAAATGCGAGAGTGAAGGCTCAAAGTTAAATAAAGTTTGACGACATAAAATGTAGAATAGAAGGAAAATTTAGATTGGGAACCGATCAACCGTAGTTCCTGCGGCTCTAAAACGGACGTGAAGGCCGGAAGGCACTAAGTAGCCTTAAAAGGGGTCCACCCTTTAAGTACATAACGAGGTAAAATTCTTCCTCAAAACGAAATCGTTGTAATACCATCGGACAAAAAGTGTCTAAAAAAGCAGTATAAATCCGAAAAAAGTATTTCTAACAAAGAGCTTAGAAATGAGGAAACTCCCCAAAAAAGGGCTCGAAAATGGTTCTCTGGGTAAAGCAATAGAGGAAAATGATCAAACTTTTGTAAAATATGAGTTTCAGAGGCAAAAAAGGGAGAAAAACGTCCAAAAATCGCTCTTAGAATTAAATTATCTCGGAATGTCAGGGCTCTCATATTCCACATTTGATATTTCCATGCGTTTCATCTCCACATTGCCTCTGTTTATACCGATAGAAGTTTATCCGGCGTTGCGGTTTCAACTCGAGCTGCGAGTTGGGTGGAGGTAAAACGAGAAGCGGAAGTAGGGGATTGGTAACTTAAATCGGTTTTTCTCCACCTATTCCCTCTAAAGGAAGCTTTAATAAATTATCGCGAATCCCAACTCGAATAAAAAGTTCAACTCAAAAGGGGAATTAGACGGATTAGGAATCATTTCCAAACTTTTTTTATTAAAAAAATTATTAGATGCTCAAAATGTAAATTAAGTTTAC
>JACGAQ010003634.1:0-26281 GCA_014119065.1 Orius insidiosus
ATTTATCTGGGGTCTGGAAGACCCTTTTCTAGTAACAGGGGGTCGGAGGTATCCAGTACGAGGAAAAAAAATATATGGAAATGGAGAAAAAAAAAATTAAACGGAAAAAAAAATTAAAATCGCCTTCGTTTTCTTCTTCTATCCCTGTGGGGGGTTTTTTTTTCTTTTTTTTTTTTTTTTTTTTTTTTTTTTTTTTTTTTTTTTTTTTTTTTTTTTTTTTTTTTTTTTTTTTTTTTTTTTTTTTTTTTAAAGACCTTTCTTTAGGGATGGGTTAGGGGAAAGGTAAAGGGAAACTTGACACACACAGAGAGTACCTTAACCATCACCCACATCGTCCTGCACCTTTTTGTTTGGGAGATGTGGACCCGAGCGACCTTGCTAGGGTCTTTTAGGCACTGAACCTCGTATGAAACGTCCGACAAGACCGACGTCACTTTATAGGGTTCGGAATACTTGTAAGCGAGTTTAGCGGAAATTCTCTTTTCCTTATCTGATAAGATGTGCGTCTTCACAAGCACCTTATCCCCGATCTTGAGAACGGCATTTTTATGTTTTTGTTATAAACCCTTCCATATCTCTCTTTCGCTCTATTAATATTTTGAAGTGCCTCAGACCACATTTCCTTGCAGTCTCTGGGGCCATTGTCCGCCGGGATGTCCCATATGAGATTTATAGGAGTCTCTAATTTCCTACCCAAGAAGAGTTCCGCTGGCGTGAAGCCGCTTGAGGAGTTTACTGCCGTGTTTAAGGCAAGCTGGAAAAAAGACAGGTTTTCCGACCATTTAGTCTGGTTTTCGCCGAAATATGCGATCAAAGCAGGTTTTAGGTTCCTTAGGCCTCTTTCGGCGCGACTTGGGTTTGGATAATACGGGATCTGGAAGGTTTTTTTCACTCCATGGGCGAAAAGGAAATCCTGTAGAGCCTTCGCCTTGAAAATCGAGTGATTATCCGTCGTTACTGACCTCCAGTAACCAAAATAATTAAAAATTCTTTCTTTTAAACATGAAATTATTGTTTTCGTCGTGGCATTCCTAATGGGGAACAGAAATACGAAATTGGAGAATGCGTCCACTGCGATTAATATAAATTTGTACGAGTTGCTCATCGGCAACGGGCCGGCAAGGTCGACGAATAAATTTTCGTTCGGCTTGGTCGGCGTGAAACTTGATAGTTTTCCTTTCGGTAGCGACGCTTCGGACTTCGAGCGTTGGCACGCCAGGCAGCGTCTGACGCGGTTTGCCACAAACCCTCGCATACCGGGAAAATAAAAAGATTGGTAAATTTTCTGGTAAGTTCTAGTAATTCCCATGTGTGCTCCGAAAAATTCCGAATGGTAATACCGAAATATCATGCTTCTCAAGTGCTGCGGAACCACAGCTTTGGGCCCGTCCTGGGCCGTTCGAAAATACAACTTACTACCGACTAACGAGTAATTGGTTACGGACCCGCCGTTTTCCAATGTCGTTATAATGTCCCTAAGCGTGTCGTCCTCGCGCTGAGAGACGGCGAAATCTTCAAAGACTTCGGGATAACGCTGTAACACGAACATTTGAGCTTCCGCGTCCGGAACGCTTTTCTGTTCGCATGGGTGGCGAGACAAATAATCGGCGATAGAATTTTGTTTTCCGTTGATATGGTGTGGTTTGAACCTAAAACGGGAGATCCTGGCGGCAAGTCGAGCGTATCGTCCAGCCTTATGCTGAAGTGATACGACCGACGTTAGGGCCTTATGATCTGTGTACAGGTCGAACTCCTCAAACTCGAGGTAGATTTGGAACTTATCGAAAGCGAATACGACGGCCAGTGCTTCCAGTTCATAAGCGCTGTACCGTGATTCGGCGTCCTTGAGCTTCCTGGAGGCGAAGGCGACGGGTCGGTAGACTCCGTTTTCAGCCTGGGCCAAACAGGCGGCTACGCCGATGGCAGCACCGTCGGTGAACACCGCAAACCGTTCGGAAAAGTCCGGTGTTTTCAATACCGGCGGGGACGTAATTCGTTGGCGAAGGGTTACCCACGCCTGCTGACATTCGTCTGTCCAAATCATTGGACAATCAATTTTCTTTAACCCGTTTAATGGTTTGGCTATAATGCCAAAATCGGGGACAAACTTTGAGAAAAATTTATGCTGGCCAAAAAAGACGCAACCTCTTTCGGGGTCGATGGTCGAGGAATCTCTAAAAGGGCCGAAATTCGGTCCTGATCGATCGAGATTTTCCCCTGTTCTATAACGTGGCCTAAAAACTTTATTTTGGTTTCGCCCAGTTGCATCTTTGACGGTTTTACCGTTAGATTGGCAGCTTTCAGGCGGTCGAAAACGATTAAAAGATGCGTAATGTGGTCCTCCCACGTTTCACTGAAAACGCAGATATCGTCTAAGTAAAAAAATAAAAAATCCAAATTCAGGTCTCCGAAAACCGTTTCCATCAATTGGGAAAATATATTTCCAGAGAGAGAGATGCCGAAAGGCATACGGTTATACTGGAAGCACCCGAATGGTGTCGAAAAAGCTGTTAATGCTTTCGACTGGGGTGAGAGCGGGATCTGATGATAAGCCGAATTTAAATCGATTACTGAGAAAAATTTTGCTTTTTTGAAATGAAGAAAGGCGGACTCGATCGTCGGAATAGGAAAATATGAATATTCCAATTGTTCATTTACTCGGCGGTAATCTACGACCAGACGAAAATTATCAGCTTCAATACTTCCCCCGGCTTTCTTGGGTACTAAAAAGGCTGGTGATGCAAAGTCGGTAGAGATTTTTTCGACGATGCGCTCCTCCAAAAGCTTATCCAGGATCTGCCTCATGATTTTGGCTTTACCCGGGCCCTGGGCAAAAACCGTCCTCTTCGGCTTCAAACTGGCATTTTCCTTTAAACGGAGGTTGCACGTCATGACGTTCGTAACCCCAAGGCGATCCGTCAAGGTATCTGGATATTTAGCGACGAAAGATTTTAGTAGATCCTTTCTTGGCAACATACATGATAAATTGGTATGTGGTGGTTCCAAAGGGGATACGAGGGGGAACTGTATCTTTGATCTGTCGAAATCGAAAAAAATGACATTTTGAGAGGGACTGAGGGTCATTCGAGAATACGACATGAAATCGAAACCTAAAACGACGTCGACGGGGAGTGTGTCGATAATTAAAAAGTTAAATTTCCACGAGAATTTTCCGATGGACAGGCTCAACTTGATTTGCTTTGTACATTTAAAAGTGCCGGAATCACCAACTGTGACTCGCACGTCGCAAGGTTTAACGTGTGAGAGTAAATAGGGGGCGACGGCGCTCAAATTATTTACAGTAGCTTGACTCAAACCCGAGACGGACGCTCCTGAATCCACAAGAGCGAAAAAAGCAATTTTTGAAATCGAGATATTTAAAAAATTTTTTATTTGGGAAGTTGCAATGTGAGCCAGGGTTTTCCTCCCACGGAAAAACCCTTTCCTTAATCGTTTTTTGGAGATTGGGTTTTGGCAGGTTTGGTGGATTCAGTTTTTTGCATTTGTGCCCCGTTTTGTGGCTGCTTGATGGTTGGGGTAGTCTCCGCAAAGATGGCGTTAATCTTTTTTCCCGGAACCCTCTGGGGATTTTCGGGCTGCTTAAAGTTTCTATTCCAATTTTTGTGCGAATTTCTCCAATTATTATTGGATTTTTTTGTTTCGCGTTGTTGGTTTTCGTGGTACGGCGCGTTATCAGTCGATGACGAGTCTCTGGCGTCGCCTTTTGAGTCATTATTGGCAGGGGGGGGTTTTTTTTGGTATCTTCCTTGTGGATAAGACTTGTTTTGCCTTTTTCCTTGCCAGGACGCGCTATCAGCGACCTCAAGTCGTTCGACTTGGCCGACCAATGCTTCCAACTCCGACAACGTTTTCGGCTTTTCCGAGAACAGTAGTTTGGTTCTGGTACTCATGTTCGAGCCTGTCAGTACCATCTCGAGTACCTCCTTCTCCGAGTAATCCCCCAGGATCGCGGCGTATTTCTTGAGGTCATACAAATACTCTCGAAATGGTTCCTGGTACCCTTGGGACCTTAAGACCTTTCTCGATATAAAAAAGGTTTTCGTTCGGACATTTACCAATTGCCTCATAATTCCGGAGTTTACTTCCTGGAACGTTAAAGGCTTTCCCTCGGAGTCGCTAAGCAATTTAATAAGGATCGTATTTCCCTGGGTCACGGCCACTCGCCTAAACATTTCGCCGAATTGTGCTGGGGTGGATGGGTCCCTTGTGATTTGGTTTATTTCGTAAAGCTTCGCTAAGAAACCTAAGATCGCCCATGGCTCTTCGGGCTTAAACTTAGGAACGGTTTTCACCAATTCCTCCAGATAATGGGGTATTTTGGTGAATTTCGTCCTGGGTTCATCAGTCGAGACTGCTATCGGCGGTGCCACTGGAACTTCGGCGGCTTGACCTTTCAAGAACCTTAAGATCTCCTCAAGTTTCCCCTTGATTTGTCGGTTCTCCTCTTGAAGAGCCTCCACCTGCTTCCGCAATTCACTTGACGGATCCTTGCAGGCTAGACACTTCCACTTTTCCCTAACCGCGACCGCCATTTTTATATAATTTTCCCTAGTCTTCAGGCTATCGCAGGCGAAATGAAACAGCTCCTTGCACACCGAGCAACGAGCTCCCGCCTCCGCCTGGCATTCCCGGCCGCACGTAGGGCAGTCCATCAGGGAAGATGCGGAGAGAGAAAAAAAAAAAATTATGTACGATAAAATAAAAGACGAAAGACGGGAAATTTGACCTTGGTCGGCGAGAAAAGAGATAACGTGCAACTTGGAATATAAATCCTTTCCTAATCGCTGATAAAAATTTACCTCGGCCGATATTTGAAAAAAAAAATTAAACTTTTTAATAATCTATCTTCCTCAGCTTGGTTCTCACCACAAAAAAAAAATAATAATGGTTCCCGATACCGTTAGCGTATGTACAAAAATAAAGGTAAAAATATAAAACAAAAAAAAAACGAACTGTTAGTCACTATTAAAAGTTAAGTAACGCTCACAAAGTAGCGCAGTTATTTCTTTAAGCTCTGCTACCAAATGTAACCCACGTTACATTTTTCGACCCCTAGAGATCCTTCTAAGGGGCGAAAGGGGGGAGGAAAGGGGGCAACATAAAAAACCATAAACCCTTTTTTTAAAAAACATTCTTTATTGAAATACGGTGGTAAGGAAAGGAAAAAATGAAAAGGTCTTTCTTGTTATTTTTTGGCAACACGAGGTACCTGTGAGGGGGGTTTCTTCGTAAGGGTAGAAAATGAAAAAGATGGCTTTGAGCATTCGTTGGATTCTCTTCGTCGAACGGCGTCCCAGTCCACTCTGGCGTCGTCCCGTGTTCCCGGAGAGCTCGAGCCCTCCCCACCCTTCCAGCGGTCTCGGCCCGTGTCCGTGACACCCTTCTCCGTGTAAGAAGGTTATTGAATATATTAAGAAGGTTAATTTTTAAAGGCTTGTAATCGTAAACCGTTACAGATATTGAAAAAATGCACTAAATAAAATCTATTGGAAATTAATTCTCTTTAATTTTTTTCTATTCATTTTTCTCTAGGACGCACTGTTTTCAAGATAATTTATTTCAAAAAAAAATTATTTTCTGAAAATGGTGCATCCTAGAAAAAATAATTAAGTACAAATTTATAGAAAATTAAATTTCCTACAATTTTTATTTATTAGGTGTACAAAATGAAACTCAGCCACTGGGTAAATTTGAATTTTGTAGATTTTAGCCGAGTTTTTGTTCGAGAATTTTGTTCACTTAATAAAAAGGTCATTTTAGTAGATTTTTCCCCCAAAAAATATTACTTCGTCCACGCTTCCAGTTTGCCCTTGACTTTCAGCTAGCTCTTCTTTTTTTAAATATTTTTTTTTCTTATTATTCATTATTATGATTTTATATAATCCGAAATCGCTATAATTTTAATATCTTTTAACCTGAGAGCCGCACCCTAAAAGCTGTCTTGTCTTTGGTTTTGAGAGTTCTCTTTTGTTATTTAAGAACAATGTCCCTTTGTGAACAGAACAAAGAGAACCATTTCATACAAACATCCTCTCCATTTCTAAAAAACTACGTAACTGCAACCTTTAAGTCCTCATAACCCAAACGAATTACCTCAAATGATTTACTTAAATTAACTTTTTCAGGTCATGGAGACGAAAAACATGATCTACATAGTTTCCGAATATGCTAGTCAAGGGGAAATATTTGGTAAGTTTTTTTTATTTTCTTTATTAACTTTCTAAACCGTTAATCGCTTAGTGACGTACATGGTTTCGGAAAGTCAACGGTGATAAGAAAGTTTATTGATTCTTAACAAAGTCTGTAAACAAACTTGTTAAATTATTTTTAAACAATGGATTAAAAATTAGTGAAGAAGTGTAAAATGCAGTTTATCATTTTTTCTGTAACTATATTCCCTGAGTAATTCGTGGGTACAGTGAGAAGCCGGAGACCAAAGGTAGCAAGTGGTTCTCTCTCTTAGGGAACTGTAGAAGCTTCAGTTGCCAGCTTCCCACTATACTCATGAAGTCACTCAGGGGATATAGTTACAGGAAAAATATAAAATTATTTCCTCGATTATTGGTCTTTATATGAGGCGCTCCGGGTACGAAGGGCGAACTCGACAAAACGTAGTTTCGAGATATCGCATTTTAAAGTTTCGGTTTTTACGTATTTTAAGGGGAAAAAATGGCGAACTCAACATAAAAATTATATGGGTGTATTCACCAAGAGGTCTAGAATCTGAAATGAAAAAAAAACTGGAGGACCCTTCCAAAAACCCGACTTCGAGGGTATCACAATAACTTCTTTAAGGAAGTTAAAAAATTTATCCGATGTCGAGTTCGCCCTTCTTACCCGGAGCTCCTCATATAATACTTGCGGATTAGCAATTATAAATAACAAATTTTATTTTTGGTTGGTGAAAAATTCCTTTGTTTTTTAAATTACGAAATTATACCCTATTTGTATTAATTAGTTTAAATAATTTAGTCGATTGTCGATTTCAATCGAAAGAAAACGTGAGGGGATATAAACGTTGGCTCGGCAAAGGCCGCCTTCCACTGGGGCTTACGGCGGTCGTGACCTGGTCCGTTCAACCCCGAGAGCAGTGAACGCAGTAAATAACCAAACTCAACAATGTAGAGTTGTAAATAATATAACAATACATTTAAGCTTAAGCTTTGTTGTACCTAGCAACCACCTGCCCAACCCTTTTTATCAGTCAATAGACGTCATGGCTGAACTCTCTTTTGGTCCTAAGCAGGCTTGCCAAAACGTGAAGACATTTTGCATTCCTCACTAATTTTTTATTTCATAATTTAATTTTTAAAAGTAAGGAAGGGGGTTGAAATGTCAAAATATAAACTCATTAATAATGCATTATTTAAAATTTTCAGTGATTAACCTGTACAAAATTACGGAGAAACCCCGAAGATTAGGAAATGAAGGGATTTCCTCTTTTTGAAAATGAATGAAACAATTTCAAACGTTTTAAAATTAAATATTCTTTTTCGAGTTTCTAATTTAAAACTGAGTCGGTTATTTTGTATAGAAAGGAAGAGCAATTAGAGTAATTTTAGATGGGAAGTCTTCCTGAGGGATAACGGATTGACGTCAGAGTTACTCGCGAGGTGGGGGCGTTGAGGGAATCGATCCGTTCATGGAGAGAACCACCCTCCGTTTGTTTTTATAACCTTCCAATCTACGCGTTAACCACGTGGTTCATTTGTACATTTGAGGTTATTTAAAAGAGGTTAAATTATGTTTTATGTGATTTTATTAAAATGTATTGTTTTATTTAAAATGCGTGTAGAATTTCTTTGAGGGTGGGTATGAGGGAGGTTTAACTGGCCGGGAGTGGATCGATAACTTGTGTGTGCTATGCTTTTCCCCTTGTCCGGCCTTTCGACGAGGACCCCGAAACTTCCCGGCCGGCCTTTCCTAGTCGTTAATTTCAAAATTTCGTTTCCCCTTCGTGTTCTCTATCCTCTAAGGGGTTGATTCAGACTATTTTCATACAATTGAGGCGCTCCGGGTACGAAGGGCGAACTCAAATCGGACAATTTTTTTTTTCATTTTCAGATTCTAGACCTCTTGGTGAATACACCCATATAATTTTTATGTTGGTTCGCCCTTTTTTCCCCTTTAAATACGTAAAAACCGATATGCGGCAAAGCTCTAACTGCGATATCCGAGCCACGAAGGGCGAACTCCACATCAGGGTCCACAACCCCCATTCCTTTTCCCATTCCAGGGCATGACTTTTCTGTTGAGTTCGCCCGTAACATAAAACTTTAAATGCGAATATTCGAAACTACGTTTTGTTGAGTTCGCCCTTCGTACCCGGAGCGCCTCAATTCGAATCTGTCGGAAAATGGCACTTTAGGCGGTTACCTTCCTACTGGCGCTACGGCCGTACTATTGGTGCGATCTTCACCTTTTCACCGATTACTCTGTGTACAATATAGAATTTATTGGGGAAAAAAATTTAATTTTTCAATTTTAAGGAAGTTCCGTCGACTTTAGCTCCAGAACAGCTTACTTTTTAAAAAAATCTCTTGGTTTTTATCCTATAGCAAATGACATAGTTCATATTTTCATAAAACGCCACTTCCTAAGCGCTTGAGATTATTTAAATTTTTTTTTAATTTCCACGCTGACCTTATTTAAATAGTCAAACATTTTAACTTCCTTAAAGATAATTGTGATACATGTACGGTCTCTGAAAAAGGGTCTTCCTGACTGAATTTTACACCTAATAAATAAAATTGTAGGAAATTTAATTCTCTATAAATTTGCACTTAATTATTTTTTTCTAGGATGCACCATTTTCGGAAATAATTTTTTTTAAATAAATTAATCTTGAAAACAGTGCGTCCTAGAGCAAAAATGAATAGAATAAATATTAAAGAAAATTAATTTCCTATAGATTTTATTTAGTGCATTTTTTCAATATCTATAACGGTTTACGATTTACAAGCCTTTAAAATTTAACCTTCTTAATGGTTACTTCAATAACCTTCTTACACGGAGAAGGTCAACTTTGATGGACTTTAACGCCTAAAATGTTCAAAATTTTGAAAAAATGAACTACTAGGTATATAAAATGAAACTCGGCTTAAATATACAAAAATTCATTCATCTACGAATTTACCCAGTGGCTGAGTTTCATTTTGTACACCTAATAGAATTTATTGGGGGAAAAAAATTCAATTTAAAAAAAATAGTAAGTGGACATTTTGGCTGCTCACGCCTCTTCCTTGTGCTGGGTGAAGTGTTACATTTATTCCCACTTTGTTACTTAAGATTGTTTTTCGATAATAGGGCCCAAAAAAATTGCGCTACCTAAGGGAATTTCCGTCGGTGCCAGCCAAAGCCTTTTTTAAGCCTAGGAAAACGCACATTTCTTATTCTTTTAAATTGTAAATGCCCTCTTTTACATTTCAAATATTCTTTTGGTTATAAAAACGTTAATTTCATTTTTTTTGCTATAATAAAAAAGTTCTTGGTTCATTGAGTATTATCGATTTTCCCTTAGTAGTAAATTCTCAAAGGTGTCAAAGAGAAAGAGCTTTTATAAATCTTTTCAAAGGACTTATTGATTGATTTGATTTGGAAAAATAATTGTTAATTTTTATAATAAAATGTACGTAAGTAAGTTCATTGAGGTTAAACAAAAAAATAGAATTTTCATGGAATGACCTGGGGTCAGAAAAAGGGTTTTAACTGAAGTGAGAGTTACGAGAGTGCTTAGGAAACGCATCGTCTATTGTTCCGCCCGCATATTTCAACCCTTTTCTAAGCCTCTTGGACGATATTTACAATCTTTTTTAACCATTAGACCTTTTGTCAAAAAATCTTGATATTATTACATGGTGTAGTTTTATTGTTGCGATAAAAATGGCGCTAAACCCTGCGGGCGTTTGAGATGATTATTTTATGTCGTTTCCTTTTTCAGATGGAAATAATATTTTTTCAAAGGAAAACTCTCCTTTTGAACAAAAAAAATCGCCCTTTCTTATTACAAATAATTAATTTAAAAAAGCTTAAGTAATTAATTTAATGGTTAGTTTAACCTACAACGACAAAAAAGGCGTTTTAATCAATTAATTAGGTGCACAAAATGAAACTCAGCCACAGGTAAATTTGAATTTTGTAGATTTTAGCCGAGTTTCATTTTGTACACCTAGTAGTTCATTTTTTCAAAATTTTGAACATTTTAGGCGTTAAAGTCCATCAAAAGTTGACCTTCTCCGTGTAAGAAGGTTATTGACGTATAACCATTAAGAAGGTTAATTTTAAAGGCTTGTAAATCGTAAACCGTTACAGATATTGAAAAAATGCACAAAATAAAGTCTGTTGGAAATTTAATTCTCTTTAATTTTTATTCTATTCATTTTTTCTAGGACGCACTGTTTTCAAGATAAATTTTTTTTTTAAAAATTGTTTTCCGAAAATGGTGCAACCTAGAAAAAAATAATTAAGTACAAATTTATAGAAAATTAAATTTCCTACAATTTTATTTATTATATGTTATTCAAGATTATTATTATTTTTTTTATAGAATTATAAAATTTTATAAAAATCTTGGTTGACAGATGTCATTTATGAGTTCATCGGTAAAAATGCGGATTTTAAACACGTCTTCCTTCCTAAAAATAGCGAAAACGATTTTTGACTGTATGATCAGGTTTTTTCCGGTTATTTTGTAATAAACTAAAAATAAATGTAGCTTTGAGATCTATAAACGTACGTCAAAGGGAATGGAAACCTAGCAAGTTAAAAGGGAAAGCCCCCACGGATTAACTCGATAACGAGATCAGAGCCGAAGGGAAGGAAGGGCGAATGAAGGGTGAGAGGGAAAATACGACATCAAGGTTGTCCCGGAAATCTTTTTAACCCCGTCTCAAAGGCTTTTTCAAAGTTGTTTTTATTTTTTTTCTTCTTTCAGATTATATTGCGAGACACGGCCGGATGACGGAGAAAGGGCCAGGCGTAAATTTGGCAAATACTCTCGGCTGTGGAATACTGCCATAATCGGCGCGTCGTACACAGAGATCTTAAGGTAGGTCAATGTTCATTTTCGTGGGGAAGTCAAAGGTCCTTCAGTGCAGGAAGAACGGAAACTAGCATTCCCAATGCAAGAAAAAAAAACTGAGTGAAAAGTGGGTTCTGGGCCAAAAAAAAAAAATTGCAAAACTTTTTTTTTTGCAGAAAAATTACAGATAACCCTTTATTGTTTCTCGTACAAAATACTGGGAAAAACGCAAAAAATTTGATAAAACGCCGAAAAAACTCACCCTAAATCCGCGAAAAAGGTTTTTTCTTAACCATGGGAGAGTAACAGCGCACATGCGCGAGCTTTCATGGGTATTCATGGGAAAAAAATTCACCCTAAAGCTCACAAGTACCGCCGGGGAGGGATCAAATTTCTATTGTGTTTCTCGATTTTTTGACCCTTTCTTCTCTAATAATTGAATGACGGCCGTTTTTATAAAGTTATATTTTCTTTATTTTATGTATCAAGTGCTCCCCTCCGGAAATTTTTAATGGAGAATATATGAAAAGAAGTTGAAATTCGTCGTTTGTTCTAAACATACGCGACAACCCCACCTCAATTTAAGTTTATTAATTGCTTTCCCGGCGATAAAAGTTTAATAAAAAAAATTCTTTTAAAATGAAATTGTTATTTAAATAAATCTTGGGATTGACGCAAATTTAAAGGAATCTCGTCTAATTTATTAATGTCCTTTAGAGACGGATCTGAGTCTAAAGAAGGCAGCTGTACGCTGGATTGGCGTAAACAGTGTTTATTGACGTAGCAGAATGACGTTGAAAGAGCGTTTCTCCCCGCCTTCACCTCTCGTCCCTCCGTGGCCAATCTCTTTGACTCAATAGAAATAACACGAAATTCCTAAACCGATCCAGTATAAGCCGATTTATTTCGTTCGATTGACTCTTTACTTTTTTAAAACGGTGGACGAAAAAAGTTTTAAGTTTTTTTCGGCCCACGAAGTTTTCTCATACACGGCCTTCTGTATCAGGCCACGATTCGAACCGCTTACATAACTAGGATAATGGCGGAACACAATTAAGTTTCCCACGTTTCAAACATCGAATTTCATCCTCCTAATAATTATTGAAGCCGTTTGTTTTCGCTATTCGCCCCGCTGTTTGCGTCAATATAGGAAAACAAAAACATCGGCTAGTTAAACACACAGGACATTTCTCAGGGTTCTCAATCGCAAATATTTTCTTTCCCCGCAGCGTAAATGCGATTGTTTATTTGCTCTTTTTTAGAATAGATTTTAAATTACATGATTATTTGAATTCCAATAAAGGTCAGACGATAAATTTTCATATCACTATTTTATTGATAAGAAATTATAATTACTCTTGCGAGAATATTTTATGAAGTTGCAAAAAAAACTGCGCCTAAAAATTGCATAAAACTTACTGTATGCTAATATTTATTTGTCATCATTTTGTATTTTTATTAGGTAATGATTAATTATTATTGTTTTTATTACTTATTAATTATTCTTGTTTTAAATTATTATAATTATGGAACCACTACTTATTGCTTCAATTAGAATTTTGTCCAGAAACAAATTACTTATGAATCAATGAGGGGGTCAAGGATTAGGGTGAACACAATTCCAAAATTTCAAGGCGGGTAAAAAAAATTTTTTTAGGAAAAAGGGGGTTCCAGAAACCCTTTTTTTTAGCACAGAAAGTCGACGAAAATATCCAAAGCCCAGATAAATATCCAAACACCTGATAAAATTGGTGTTTCATCACCAAACAATTGAAATCGATCAAGAACTCTTTGAAAGAGTGTTAAACGCTCAAAAAGTCGATAAAATGGCGTACACCAAAAGTCGAGGAAATGTTCCAAAAAACATTTAAAAGTGTTAAACGCTCAAAATCGATACGAAAAATCGATACACCAAAAAATCGAACAGTCAAATCTAATTTTTACTGTTCTTTACACCAGGTATATAAAAATGAGAAAATCAAAATGTAATTTACATAAATTTAAAGTTTCCAGTTATTACACCTAAAAAATTAGTTTCTACTAAATTTCCTGACTTATATTAAATTAATTTTTTTAAATAAATTTATCTTGAAAACAGTGCGTCCTAGAGAAAAAATGAATAGAATAAAAATTAAAGAGAATTAATTTCCAACGATTTTATTTAGTGCATTTTTTCAATATCTGTAACGGTTTACGATTTACAAGCCTTTAAAATTAACCTTCTTAATGGTTATACTTCAATAACCTTCTTACACGAGAAGGTCAACTTTTGATGGACTTTAACGCCTAAAATGTTAAAATTTTTGAAAAAATGAACTACTAGGTAAAAATGAAACTCGGCTAAAATCTACAAAATTCAAATTTACCCTGTGCTGATTTCATTTTGACACTATAGAATTGCTAATTTCTGATCAAACTATATTAGAAAAACAGCCATTTAAAAAAATTACATTATAATTTCGGGGATTAGAGATTAATTTTAAAAAATCAAGGGAAAAAAAGTTTCCATTGTTTTCTTAAACAAAAGAAAATAAACTTTTCGTCATAAGGTCTGCTTTGGGAAAATAGAAACGGCCCACGTGACTTATGACGACCACGAAAAGTTTATTAAATATTTCCCATTTTTCCGTTTGACGTCATTCAACCATCGATTCTGGACTTTTTGCCCTTGAACTCATCTTTTTATCTTCTTAATTTTAAACGAGACTGTCGAAAACGAGAAATTTTTTTACCATGTCAGAATTTCGGGAACGTCTGATCTTTTTTAAAAAATAAATTTTAACTTGCTTACTAGACCAGAAAATCGTGATAAAATTCTTTCTTTTTTTAACTAAAGACTTTTATTGACGTTTGAAAAAGCTGCTGGTCCCGAATTTCCTCAAAGGAGCGAGTTTAACAATTTTTCGTCCCTACTATCGAAAAAAAATGTTAAAAAATGGTGGGGAAAGATAGAAAAAAGAGGATAAGAAATATAAAGACCCACTCCGTGCCAAGCGCAGGGTCTGCTGACTAATCGCCACTTACAAACGAATTAAAATAAATGAGCTGGCTTATATTTTTTGATTTGTTCCTTCCCGGGTGAAAAGAGCAAAAAAAAACATGAAATTCTTGATATCTTTCAATAAAACTAAGAAAAAAAAATTTTTAGGGGAAATTTTTTTTAAATAAGCACTGAGAGAAGTTGAAAAAGTTTGAATGACTATTGATTTAAGGGACAAAAACTGGGTTGAAGGAAAACTTTTTATTGGTTCTTTTCAAAACTTTTATTTTTTCCTCGCAAAAAAAAATTGAAATAAACTTATTTCAGGCTGAAAATCTTTTGATGGACTGCAATATGAATATAAAAATAGCTGACTTCGGATTTAGTAATTACTACACGCCCGGCGAGCAGCTTGCGACATGGTGCGGTTCGCCTCCCTACGCCGCCCCCGAGGTTTTCGAAGGGAAAAAATATACAGGCCCCGAAATCGACATTTGGGTAAAGAAAATTTTTTCACTTCTTTTAATTGACACAGTTGTTCGAGAATATTTGCTTAATACAAAACAAGGCTGAGATTAAAAAAACCGTTGTCCTCATTTTTCATCTTAATTAAGGGAGAGACGCTTTTTCACTAAAATGTGACGGAAGTTTTACTTTTAATTTATGCCTCTTCTTTTAGGGGGAAAAAACTCACTAAACGATCCTTCTTATCCTTCAAATTAACTTTATTATTAAACAATTTCATTCATCAATAAACAACATGAAATAGCCCGACCTCATTTTTTCCAATTTCTTAACAACATAGCCAATCTCAGCCTTTTTTTTCTCTCTTCAGCTATATTTCGACAACTGTTTTATTATTTTAAAAGATACCTCTTCGCATGGAAAATTCGTTTTGAAATTCTTAAGGGTCCGCTACTTAATACAGTTTTTCTTTGAAGTTTTACTTCAATTTTGCGAGAAAACTGTTGGTTTTTTTAATATTTTGATTGTGCTGCAGTCTAGAAGGAACATTTTAATTTTATATACTTTTTTAATTTGCTCCCAATTTACACAAAATTGACTGCGGTTAGGAAAAAACTTTCTTGGCTTTTAGCTTTATTAAACACTTATAAATTTAAATACAAATTTGTTTTATCGAAATTTTTTATACTAATAAAGTTGTGATTTAAAAAATTCTATCTTCTACATTTTTATGATTTAAAAATTTGTATTTAAAATAAATGTGTTCTAAAAAATTAAAAACCGACAGTTTTATCACAAAATTGAGCAAAACTTCAAAGAAAAACGTGGACCCTTATGCCATTTTTGAGGTATTTTTTCCCCCATTTTTATTAAGGAAATAAGACGGAGATCCCGCCTTATTTCGTGAGGATTTTCAATAGTGAGTTGCAAATAAAGGGTTTTTTTGACCTTTTAGAAATTAAAATGTGTTTAAAAAATTCCTCCATTAATAAAATGACTGTTTTAATATAATTCCTGTAGACGAGGTAACATGTATCTGTCGCAGAGCCTGGGAGTTGTCCTGTACGTTCTCGTTTGCGGCGCTTTACCATTTGACGGATCAACCCTTCATACTCTCAGGGACAGGGTTCTCTCTGGCAGGTTCAGGATACCCTATTTTATGAGCTCAGGTAAGTTTTTTTGCATCAATAGACTCTTTTCAGGGGGGACTGCGACAAACTTGAGCGCCGCAGTATTTTATCAGTGTATTGAAAGAGAGAAATTGTCCACGGAAGGGGTCTTTTTCAGTCATGCGTGTCCTGTGGGCGCAATCGATAAGATATTGTACTGAAAGTACCTTCGTGAGACACATTAAGGGTTCGTCCTTTGGGTTAAGGGCCGTCCGATTGTCGGATATAATAGGATTCCGATAAAAAGGGTCCAGTTGTTAAGGGGTGAGATCTGGTACGAGCAAACCCCCCGACGGGGAGCATTTGCGTCACTCTCTGACGTCACAACCCACACCCTATATCGTGGTGGTGACCTTTGCCATTATACCATCCCGCCTCAAACCGCTAAATTCCACCCCGGATCCCATAACGCGAAACCGAAAATCCCTTTTGTTTAAAAATTTAATAAAGAGGACCTACAGGGAGCGTTTAATTGAAAAACTTTTATAGACTCCTTTTCGTAGATAACAGAAAGCCAATAATTCTTTATAGGCGGAAGCGTATCGAAAGTGATTAGACAATAGAACCTAATTATGGAAATGAAAGTTCAGGGTAGCCGTAATGATCAATATTATAATTTTCATTTTGAATTTTTCAAATTAATTTTTGAAGATTATGTCCTTGTATAGTCACTTTTGCCATCACCGAAGAGTGTGCTAGGCTTAAATCTTTAACCCATTCAATACGGAGAGCGAGTAAAGGCGCTCTTCGAACCTTACCCAATGACTGAGAGCGCTTTTAAGCGCTCCCTCTACCATTCGCCAGTGACTGACCGCGCTAAAACTCGCTCTTCTCCTGTACTTTTCTAAAGGCATTCTCTCGCTCCAGTCGTTCACGAAAGTTATTTTACCGATTCTCCGTGATACAATAGAGTCCAATAAAGATTCGCCGTTTTTACCTCAGATTTTTTGAACTGGAATTATAAATATTGCTTATATATCGGTTTTGTTTCCTTTTTCAAAATAAAAAATTTTATAAAAGGTTTCAACGAGAAAAGCCAATAGAATATCGGAAAAGAAATGACGATCGGCGGGGAACGCTAGATTAGTTATGCAATCCAGCAAGAATCTATTACCAATGACTGAGAGCGCTTAAAAGCGTTCAAAAAATTCATTCAAAAAATCTGAGGTAAAAACGGCGAATGGGGTTATCTTTATTGGACTCATATCACGGAGAATCGGTAAAATAACTTTCGTGAACGACTGGAGCGAGAGAATGCCTTTAGAAAAGTACAGAAGAGCGAGTTTTAGCGCGGTCAGTCACTGGCGAAGGGTAGAGGGAGCGCTTAAAAGCGCTCTCAGTCATTGGGTAAGGTTCGAAGAGCGCCTTTACTCGCTCTCCGTATTGAATGGGTTAACCCTTTCGCGGCCGCATGCTCTTTGACTCCCGGCACTAATGTCAAAACTTTCGCGTTTCTGATTCTCTAGTTGGGGCATGTTACAATTTTTTAAACACCATTTTCCATTTTTGTGAAAAAAAGAGACAAGGGCCAAATGGGAATTTCCCTTTTTTTTATGGGAAGAAATCTTTAAAGAAATTGAAGCCGGATAATTTCTGAAGGGCCACAAATGCCCTAGGCTTGAATCCAATCTCCAAAGATCCTGGAAAGATTTTTTTTTTTATCGAGAAGTTATATTATCTGGCGAGAAAAAGAAATGTGGAAGATGAAACCGTCAGAATTTCCTCGAAGGTGCGAGGATTCCTGGAGAGTCTAATAATGAAATTGGAGATAAATGGTGTGAAATATTCAGAAATGTTGCATCTTTTACATGAATTTTGCTTAAAGAGGCCCCTTTTCTGTAAAGAAACGATCTTCAATTTGGTGACAGCTTGAGTAAAGTGCGTCAGTTTCAGGACCTCCTCCCTCCTTTTCTTTTTTAAAAATTGCTTTTCCCGGGGGCGTTCTGCTTTTATTTTTATTGTGTTTTTTCCTCCCTTCAAAAATTGTTCCTCTTTGACCTTTTTGATATGAGCGATGTTTTGACGTGATTCTTTTCAAGCGAAAAACACGCAAACTTGTGGTTCATGTAAAGTCTAATTAACTGAAACGTTAATTTCTTCTGTAAACTACCATGAAATAAATAAAAAACCTTAATATGGGCTAATTTTCTTTTCATAACTCAAGACTTAATTTTCTTAAAATGAGCTTTTAGTGTTGAAATATTAATTTTTCTATTTTTAGATTGTGAGTCGCTGATTCGTAAAATGTTGGTGTTGGAGCCGAGTAAGCGATATTCAGTGGATCAGATCAAAAGGCATCGATGGATGGTGGAAGAGGCGCCGAGGCTTCTCCCAAGCACAAGCGTTGGCGATAATAAACATGCTGAGCCAAACGAACAAATTCTCAGGTTAATGCAAAGTTTAGGAATTGACGCCATTAAAACAAGAGAGGTAATTAAATTAATTAAATTTTTATGATGGTAATTTTGTTTTTTAGTCGCTTAAAAGTGGAAGTTATGATCATCATGCGGCGATATACTTTCTTCTTCTGGAAAGGATGCGTCAGCATAGAAGTACGTTTACTTTATCTCAAGAACCTTCTCCGTCGCCTCCTAATACAAAGCTTCCTGAAAGGAGCGAGTCGACTCAAAAAAGGAGGCCGAGTACGATAGCGGAGCAAGCGATGAGAAAACTCGGTATTTCCAGCATGACCCCCTCATTAAATCAAGGTGGTGGCCATGTGGATCAGCAATTTAAAAGAATCGGAGAACAATCGAGACATTGTTATACTCCAGATTCGATGGCGAGAGAGCAACAAATACAGAGTGCATTGCAACAATTGACCGTTGCGAATGTAGAACCTGTAGAACCTAAAAGATCGAATAGTTTTAGCCGCCCTTCGGAGAGCGGGAGACAATCACATCCACCTTTCCGAGAGATAAGTTCTTCTCCGCAGTCAAGCCCACCGATCTCAATGTCGCATAAAATTTCAGAGCCGGTTGTCGCCGATCCGTCCTTAAGTTTCGCCTCATATAGAGATCCTGTGAACTATGCTTCCAGATATTCGACAACTTTCGGCGGCTCGTTTTCAGGCACTGCATACTCAAGGCCGGAGAGTGCCATGGGTGTTGCCCCTCAGTATTCAAGTTCTACGGACGAAGGGGTCGAAACTGATTTAGAAGAGACGTCAGCCAATTCTCAAATACCTCAACAGCGTCTTTCATACGCTAGTTCTTCCTCTTCGAGTGGAGTAGGAGTCCATAATAAAAGCTTAAGCCAACATTTAAGCTCCGACTCATCTTGTTCTTCATGCCACGTTTCCTCTCTACACAGTAATTTTTCAACTTTTGAAAGCAGTCTTGACTATCAGTTTGAAGAATTAGGCTCGAGTCTTCCATCCTGCACTACTCAAGGGAACAGCAAACCATTAGTTTCTGAAAATGTTGTCATCAGTACTAGTGCGATACATCCCGGAGTTTATGTGAGCAGCGATGGTTCCAACCGGTCTTGGTGTCGCCATAATAACTACGGCACAAATCCTCCAACAAGTGGGAATTTCAAGACTAGAAAGATAACACGTTCGCCGGTTGATTTCCGAGAAGGAAGAAGAGCTTCAGACGGATTAGTCGCACAAGGAGCTTCCACGACAGATGGTACAACCCTAAGTCCTCCGATCAACACGGCGGTTGCATTCAATAGCCAAAAACTAAATGAAAGTGGAAAAACAAAAGGTGTTATGGAGCTTCATTTAGTCCAACGTGAACACCAAGCTTTAAAATCTCTTTATCAAAGTTCAGTTCCTCAAGAAGAATTAGTTCAAAGACAAATGCAGCATACAGAATATCGTCAACGAGATTCCAGCGAATCCAGACAACAGAATTTACCAAAACGCATTAGCCTGCCAGAAAATTTTACTTTCCCGACACCTAGTTTAAGCCAGTCGATAGAAGCCGAAATGCTTGCAAGTGTCTCCTCAAATCCAACATCCAAAGCACCGTTACAGCAGCAGTTGATGCAGCATCGTTTGTTACAGCAAAAGCGACAAATTTTACAGAAACAAGGAGCGTTTCAGCCAGTGGGAGTCGATCCGAATTTGATGCTTAATCGACGTCAGATGCTTAGGCAGGCGTCATATAAGTTAGCGCAACAAACGCAGATCGTCCCACCTCTTCCGCTCTGCGAATCAAACTTCCCGACGATCGATGAAGACAGTACGAACGGCTCAGGAAACCGTCTTTTACCTCCAATCGACGATAAATTCCTTCTCGAACCCAACGAACAATGGAACTCCCTCCCAAACTCTTTCGCCTCCTGTCAAATCCGCGAAACAGCCGGAAACCAATGGATGAGCGGAGGCGACTCCTCGATGTTAAGCACACCCTGGCAACCCTCGTTATACACAACGACCCAACCGATCCCAGCCTGGAGTCAGGTATTGCATAAGTAGCCTAGTAATAGAACGTCATTGTTGCCAATCATCTAAAGGCATATCATTATTCATCTACATAGTTGTGTTTTTTTTTGTGTTATTATTTTTTATTACTAAACACCAATAAGACACCAATAACTAGACACCAAACTTCCTCATCGCACTTTTGTAATTTTATTTTTAAGAATTGTGAAGCCTTAAGGCTTTTATTTGAAAATTCATCTCAAAATTCAGCGATTTCATGAATCGGCTTATTCTAGATTGTACATTAGGTGCTTTATGTATTGAAATATTGAGCACTTATTTTATTCCATCCGAGTGAATCACAATAAAATCGTTACCATTGTAATCTGTATATACGACTTTAATATTTTTTTCCTATAATTTAATTTTTTTTTTGTATATAATATAAGGATAACGTGATTTGTACACATCAAATTTTTTTTAGATGCCTCATCATAGGTTCACTAACATTTTAGAGTTGTTAGAGGTTTTATATGAATTGCTAGATTCAAATTACCTAATAAAATAATTTAAAAATTAACCTTTTTTTTTATATCATAATCCTCATTCATCGCACGAGCATGAGCATGAAATTTCTGTTCACCTTCTTCAAATTCTTTAAAAAACTACAATCTGTGAATTGGTGTTGTTTACAGATAACACCAAGTGGTGGAAAGGCAACAAATTCACAGATCTTGTCGTCGGGGTTGCTTTGGTCTGCGCCAATGCAAGCGGTCAGTGAAAGCCCCATTCTTGAGCTTTCCGAACAAATGGAGCTTATGTAAAAACTTTCCATCGCACTTCACCTTTTTACTTTGTTTTCCTATCTTCAAATACACATCGACATGGAGTGACATATCTAAAAAAAAAGAAATTTATAATATTTTAAAACTGATATTCCATGCATGGTTGGTCGGTGTGCATGATTTTGTAAAGGTTAATTAAAAATTAAAAATTAAGAAATTTTAGACGATATAACCAATTTCAGAGGTCGAAAAATCAAAATATCTCCCTTCCACTTTAATTTCTTCAAAATCCGTCCGTGGCATCAAAATTAAAACAAAATGAAATTCAATTTTCGACCTCTGTGTTCACAAGGTTTTTTTATTTATTTTATATAACCTCAATCCGGTATGAAAATTCTTTTCACAACACCTCTATAACCTCCAAAAAATTTAAAGCATGTTTGTGCACAATAGAACACAATAACCTCCCCCTCGGCATGATCAAAAATGGAGAATAAATTTTTGTAATCCTTTTTTTGTAAAACGACTTTTTTTGCATTCTCTCGTTTCTTTTTATTGTAGGAAGAGGAAGAGAAGTTGGATTTTTCGTTGCTCGGTTGAACAGAGAAAGGAATGCCGGAAAAAGACACACTTTTACTTATTTTCTTATTTGATCTTGCTGAGGAATAGGTTAATTTTGAAGCCAAATAAGCTGAACAAAGAATTTTTTTGGTTAAAAACGAATCTTTTCACTTAAAAAAAGGTTTAAAAAAATCAAGGAGCAGTTTTTCAATTTTTTAAAGCCCTGGATTTCTTGACGGTTGTAATATACGAAAAAAAATGATTTTCATGTTTTTTAAATGAGACCCTTGAGTATAAAAATTCATATGACAATCCTCTAAAGCAAGGTATGCACCCTTTTTTAATGGCCTATTGCAAACTCATTTTTTAAAACTTGTATGAGTGATCGAGAGAAAAAATGTGAATTTAGGCGCATTTCCTTCCCCTCCCTAATAACCTAAATTTAGCAATAAAGTGTATTCGACACTGGTTCTGACAATAGCTTTGTTCATGTTAAGCTTTTGAATGTATGGAAATGCCGACAGTGCAATTATTATGTTCTGCAGGCCGGAACACCGTTTTCTTTTGGGTCTATGATTGAAGTTTGTACTTAGCAATATTCTATTCTGTAGGGAAATTATGATATTTAAGATTAAAGAAGTATGAAAAATTGTTGTTTGCTCAATGCCTTGAAAGGTGTTGAAAGAATTTTTTTTTTAATGAGCTTGCACATTCATAAAACAGACAAAAGACTTTCTCGTTGAAAAAAATGTTGTACCAATGTTGAAATAAATAACTTGGACCTAAAAGCGAATTTAAACTTATCAAAATAAACAGTTGAAACATTAAAATTTTTATTATATTCTCCTTTTCTATTTCAAGAACCCAATCCTTTTTTGTACCCTTATGTGAATGATATTAGGTACAAAATGAAACTCAGCCACAGGGTTTGAATTTTGTAGATTTTAGCCGAGTTTCATTTTGTACACCTAGTAGTTCATTTTTTCAAAATTTTAAACATTTTAGGCGTTAAAGTCCATCAAAAGTTGACCTTCTCCGTGTAAGAAGGTTATTGAAGTATAACCATTAAGAAGGTTAATTTTTAAAGGCTTGTAAATCGTAAACCGTTACAGATATTGAAAAAATGCACTAATAAAATCTGTTGGAAATTAATTCTCTTTAATTTTTATTCTATTCATTTTTCTCTAGGACGCACTGTTTTCAAGATAAATTTATTTTAAAAAAAATTATTTTCCGAAAATGGTGCATCCTAGAAAAAAATAATTAAGTACAAATTTATAGAGAATTAAATTTCCTACAATTTTATTTATTAGGTGTACAAAATGAAACTCAGCCACAGGTAAATTTGAATTTTGTAGATTTTAGCCGAGTTTCATTTTGTTCCCATTTTCTTCTGGGGATTTTAGTTTTTGACACGATAAGAGATGGCGTTGGATTTGCGGATGGAGAAGATGCGAAGTTGTGGAATGTGAGGAGCTCCATCGTCTTTCTAAAATCCTGTCTTCAAGGATCTTTAAAGAGCGAGTTGTTGGGATCATTGGGATGCCGATCATTTTTTTTGAAGTTCCCATATTTCTCGCACACTAAAAAGAAAGGGCGAATTTTTATTTTTCTGTTATCAATGGATTTTTGTCTTTTTGGTCGTGTGTGTAAGTAAAATGTTTTTTCGCAATAGGTAGAAGATCCGAAAATTCGAGAAACTTTGAAAATTGTTACCTATGATGGTGTCAGAAGTGGACTTGCAAATTTTGTTTAAGGGGATGAATTGAAAATCCCTTATTTCTCCCAGATTTTCAAGGAAGCTTAAATGGAGACGTACTGGCAATAAATCATTTTAAAATCTACAAAAATCTAATCAGACGGCGTCATTCCGTTTGATTTATTCGCACTCACCCCCAAGCAACCTTGCGGGGGCGTAGGAAAAAATATTAGGTGTACAAAATGAAACTCGGCTAAAATCTACAAAATTCAAATTTACCCTGTGGCTGAGTTTCATTTTGTACACCTAATAAATAAAAATTGTAGGAAATTTAATTCTCTATAAATTTGTACTTAATTATTTTTTCTAGGATGCACCATTTTCGGAAAATAATTTTTTTTTAAATAAATTTATCTTGAAAACAGTGCGTCCTAGAGAAAAAATGAATAGAATAAAAATTAAAGAATTAAATTTCCAACAGATTTTATTTAGTGCATTTTTTCAATATCTGTAACGGTTTACGATTTACAAGCCTTTAAAAATTAACCTTCTTAATGGTTATACTTCAATAACCTTCTTACACGGAGAGGTCAACTTTTGATGGACTTTAACGCCTAAAATGTTTAAAATTTTGAAAAATGAACTACTAGGTGTACAAAATGAAACTCGGCTAAAATCTACAAAATTCAAACCCTGTGGCTGAGTTTCATTTTGTACACCTAATAACTCATATTTTCTGAAAGAAAAATCTTCAGACCAAATTTTGGCTAAAAACCCTTATTCATCTTGATTGCGAACCAAAATTTACTGAGATTTGGGTAAAAACTCAAAATTTTGGCCTACAACATTCTCAAAAACCAAAGAACAATCTTGAATATCCGGTAAATATTTTTTTTTGTCGAAAATTCGAGGAGAACGCCTAAAATCATGTAAAAATTGTGTTTCTCTGTCTAACTGAGAAAACTCCTACAATATTGCAAAAATTGAAGGAAAAGTAGGATCATTTGTTTGAAGATTGACAAGTAGTGTCCTCTTGTTGTTCGCAGAAGGTGGGATGCAAACCAGTGAGTGAGCGATACTTGGAGGATTTCGGGGAAACCCGCGTGGGGCGTTTTGGTTGATATGTGCTGCTGTTGCCGGATCATCTCGGCTCGTGTGAAAGCTCTTATTTTAACCTGACACCCTGTATTTTCTTCAAACCGTTTGATTCGCCGCCGCGGCCACGGACACGGTTCGAACATCCGTGACTCAGAGTTTCGAGAAGCTTCTACCTCCTAAAACTTTTTTAACACGGGCGACAGTTTCAATTGTGGGGAAGTCCAGGAAACAAAATACTATTAGGTGTACAAAATGAAACTCGGCTAAAATCTACAAAATTCAAATTTACCCTGTGGCTGAGTTTCATTTTTACACCTAATAAATAAAAATTGTAGGAAATTTAATTCTCTATAAATTTGTACTTAATTATTTTTTCTAGGATGCACCATTTTCGGAAAATAATTTTTTAAAAATAAATTTATCTTGAAAACAGTGCGTCCTAGAGAAAAAATAGAATAAAAATTAAAGAGAATTATTTCCAACTGATTTTATTTAGTGCATTTTTTCAATATCTTTTTACGATTTACAAGCCTTTAAAAATTAACCTTCTTAATGGTTATACTGCAATAACCTTCTTACACGGAGAAGGTCAACTTTTGATGGACTTTAACGCCTAAAATGTTCAAAATTTTGAAAAAATGAACTACTAGGTGTACAAAATACTTATCTTGATAATTTTTGGACGCAAAAATCCATTAAAAAGGGGAAAAAATCAGTATTTCTCATAAATCATAAGGATGAGAAAAACTCCTAAAAATCCATCTGTCAAAAAACCACAGGAAAACTCCTGTGGAAATGGCATGGCCATATGTACCAAGAAAAAAAATCGTGAAAATCCGTAAAAGGCTTTTGAAAAAAACCGAAAAATCTTGATGAAATGGTAGTGCAGAAAACACCCAGCTTCTAAACAAAAGAAACAATTTTGAGTTTTCGATACAATTCTACACCCTCTGCTACACTGAAAAATAAAAAAAATTAACAACACAAACTGGAATTTTGAATGGCAGATTCGGGTAAGAGCACTTCAAAAAAAAAACTCTACTCAGAAAGTCCAAAAGTTCACGATCATTTTTGAGCCGCCATAGTGGCGACTGCAATCATAGAATTGGGGATATGAGGGTTTTAAGTTGGTTGCTTTGCACTTATTTCGTTGTAAGCAACGGTTTTCGGTTTTTCCCTTCTATCTTGGAAACCGTCGCTCAAAACGAAAAAATGTCCTAAGTAAAAGTTGTAGCTACGGAAATTTACTACATAAAATATCTTATTGGTTTTTCCGTCAGAGCAATATTTTAGGAGATATGAAGGTTTTAAGTTTTCAGACAGGCTCTGTAGGATTATTAGTTTTAACCTCATAACTCCTTAAATATTGCTCTTACGCAAATAATAAATAAAGAAATTTTTGTAGGAAATCTTTGTACCTACAACTTTTACTTAGGACATTTTTTCGTTTTGAGCGACGGTTTCCGAGATAAAAAAAAAACCGAAAACCGTTGTTAACAACGAAAAATTTGCAAAGCAACTCACTTAAAAACCATCATACCTCCTTAAACGGAAGTTGAAAATTTGTCTACAGGTGACTTGATTATTTGTTTGATAACAACATAAAATTTTAGTTCACCAAATGTATTTGTTGTGACGTCATTTTATCTGTCGAGGCTACTACACGAGGTTATCAAGGTTTCTCCTCCTCTCAACCAAAACAAAAATCAAAATTATTTTATTACTTTGATTAGTGTCTTTCAAACGTCGGCTCCTCTTACAGCCGTCGCCCGATCGGCTTTTAGTGATGTTCGTGTATCTGAAAAGTAAAAATAATAATTGAAATATGGAAGTGGATCCGCCTTCGTTTAAATGCGAGATTGAGTCTCTGAAAGCGAGCGCGCTCGATAATAAAGTGCTTTTGAAAAAAGCAGCCATGAATCTGATAAGAAAATTGTGGAGGCGTTTCTGGTGATTGAGAACCTCGAGGAGATGGAGAGCCTCTACGAGTACCTGGAAAAGAAGGCGCCTGAGTACGATCTGTCAGAGGAGGAGCCCGGAAATGGCTATAGGACGATGGTCAAAATCGCCTTTTTGGTCGTCAAAGCAAACAAGAATCTCTCCAACGAATT
>JACGAQ010003635.1:0-26263 GCA_014119065.1 Orius insidiosus
AAAAAATAAAAAATCATTGAAATTCTCATCTTAAAATAATAAAATGTGGGAACTTTTTGAAGGCACCCCCAGTATGAGAGAAGTGGTCAAAAAAACTTAGGCAATCTCTGCAAAAATTTATTTTTATGTCTACAAAATTGAGGAAAACTACCAAAATCCTGCAAAAAATGGGGTTTTGCTGGCAAAAAGTGAAAAAAATTATAAAAATCCTGAGAATGTGGTACATTGGTCAAAAAAATGAAAATCAACAAAATTATGTAAAATTGGGTTTTTCTGTCAGAAAACGGGTGGAAAATCACGAAAAAAAAAAAAAAAAAAAATTTGTCAAAAAACGCCGAAAAATCCAGTCAAAATGGGATTTCTTGTCTAAAACTAAGAAAGCACCTAAAAATCAAGTAAAAATGAGGTAAAAAAAAAAACAAACATCTTGTAAAAATGGGGTTGTAAAAAAAAGAAGGAAAAATCTTGAAACTCCCAAAAATCCTGTGAAAAGGGGTAGGAAGGGCAAAGGTGGGGTTCTCACCATATTGCCAACACTCATTTGTATTCAGTTTTTTTTGATATTTATAAAAACTTACCGACAGTAACGGATTTTATGGTTAAAAAATTATAAATTTTAAAAATGTCGTCTCTTAGGTTTTATCGCCGAATGTGAAGTAGGCTAAATGTTTATCACAAACAGAAGCAGCCATTATTTGAAGTAAAGCTTTCAATCTCGGGTCGCCATTAAAAGCTCCGCAGCCCCAATTCCCAGTCGCAATATTTCCCAACGATCCAAAGAAAAGCCGAATAGCCTAAAATTTAAAATTAACAAGATAGTCGAGTAAAAAAACTCACTTTATTAATTCTCTGTTATTGAAGCGAGTGAAAACTGTTCAGGTGAATTTTGGCCAAAATAAAAGGCATCAATCGCAAGTACTACTGAATTTAGCCGTTTTGTACGAATCACACTTAAATTTTTTCTTCAATTTCCATCCCATGAAAAAGAACTTGCGTATCCTTTAAATTTATTAAAAGTTTCACATCCGGTGACAATGAGAGCCTCGTTGTCATCTAAACATTCGGTGAAAAGTCGTGAACGACAAGTTTCTGGGCAGATGAGAAATTTTATTTCTTCCTGGACAGAACCTCTGCTTAAAACTCCACCTCCTACAAACCTAAAAAAAATTGTTTGCAGAATATCTTTTAAAGAAATCTTACTTATTGGCGAAATCGACTTCCATAAGACCAGCGCCTTCTTTTTCGATGGTACCTTCTGTGGTTATATGAAGTTTACATAAATTGTCTTCTCTTTCTGACCAAACTGGAAGATCGTTGGGTTTCACATGCCTTCTAGATATGTATAACACCTTTGGGCCCTTTAAAAAACATAAAAATCATAAAACTCAAAAATTTTCACATACTTTTATTTAAAATACGTCGAAAATAATTCAAGAAACATTTTAACTTGTGTTGAGCTCTTCCAGAACTTCCACATTGAAAAAGCCTAAAAAACATATGGAGAAAAAAAAAATAAATGGGATTTTACGTGTTAAAATTGATGGATGGAAACGAACTGTTTTCATTGAAAGAGTTTCTCCGAGGGTAAGTACAGAGAAAGGCGTTCGCCAATAAATTCCAGCTTGTTCCTGACTCATGGTGATACTCCTGTTTGACCCTCGCCGCAAAAGCGGAATTCCGCCGCGAAATTTATCCTCGATCTCCAACGCCAAATTGATCAGATTTGGCAAAACCTTTTTAAAAATATTCACTTCCTCTTGGTTCAAAGTCTGAATTACATTTTAATCAGGGTTAAAACTTTTAAAAATTCACCTCAGAAAAAAAAGTGTGAAGTGTATCAAATGACCATCTTTGGCTCAACTTTGAATTATATGAAAAAATTGCTTTTTCTAATTCTTTACTTGATGTAATATTTGATTTAAGCGCTTCTTTAATAAGGTCCCATCTCAATTTAAGTTCATTCTGTACAACATAAATTTTATAATTAAAAATTTAAAAAAAGGAAGATTTTACTTCAGAAACTGGGTATAAACTTTGCGATGAATGAGGCATCCGGACATGATTTAGGTCCCAGACGTCGGTCTTCTTCGTCGGATGGGGCTCTGGAATATTTCCATCAAGAGGTAACTAAAAAATATGTTTTACAGTATTTTTACACCCAAATTGGTAAAATGTTAAAAATACTTTGAATAAAACTGTGTGATTGTGAGATGGTCGAACAGAAGGGTAGGTGTGAACATCTTCAGATTTGAGGTCTTCCAAGCTTACGCCAAGCCAAGATTTTTCTGCTCATAAAAAAGTGAAAGAAATCACAAAAAAAGTTTATTTACCATTTTCATCAGAGCTGTCCTCAAAAACATCTTGAGAACCGTTTAAAGACATAATTTATAAACTTTTGTATCATACAAATACATGAAAAAATTAAAATAAATTCATTTAATCAAATCAAATTGTCAATCAATGGAATGCTGTGAAGTCAAGGTAATAGGAAAACAAGATTAACCTTTGGTTAAGATTGTAGCATTTTGAAATCCCTATATTGACGTCATATTTTTCCCGCCGTATATTCTTGGCTAAGATTTGAATGTCGTTTTTCAAGGTATTTTTGACGATTAGTAAGCCCAAGAAGAATTTTTAGGCTTCTAAATCCCTAAAACCTTTCAAGGATTCAGACTTTAGGAATAATGACGTCATACGGAAGATTGATTATACATTGAGACCACATGCTGAACGCATGGTGTAGGTTGTCATTTTGGTTACTTATATCAATTTGAAACAAGCAAGTTAGAAATTATTGAAATCAAAGATTTACTCAAATTTTGAGGAAGTTTTTTAGTTTTTAAATCCCCTCTTTGCCTTTTAGAAGGTTGTTTTTATGAAGGAAGAAAATGAAGAATATTTAACGGAGAGCGACGAAATCGGCGATTCCGACATGTCTGCTGAAAATGTGGAAGTGGAAGAAGTTGAAGAAAAAGCGCTAGAAGAGGATCCAGAAGTGCCAAAGACGATAAGAAAATTCTCAATACGCAAGAACTCTTAATCTGGTAAAACAGGGCTTTAATTTTTTTTTTTCGTTGGTCATCAGGGGGTCATTGAGCCCAAAAAAATTGAGGAAGATGTTAGAGAATTTGGTAAAAATGGACCTCCTGTATGAAATTCCTATTGACACGACCGGTTTCGGCTTTAATGAAAAGCCATCTTCAGGTGGCTACAGAAAACGAATAACAGAAACAATTTTCATCAAGAACTTGAATACCTAATAAAAAAGAAATTTAGGAAAACTTACATTTTTAAGTGGAACATTAAATTAGAAATACTTTTGAACCTTCTTTGACTATTCTGACCAACCAGGTTCAGGTATTGGAAAAGTAAAAGGTGATTGGTTTAAAAAACCGTTTCAACCGTCTCATCATTTTTTTAACCAATCACCTTTTACTTTCCTAATACCTGAACCTGGTTGGTCAGAATTGTAGAAGAAGGTCCTTCTTCAAAATTATTTCTAATTTAAGTCTACATGACCAAGAAAGATAGATATAATGATAATAGATCTAACTTACATTTTTTTGTTGAACATTAAATTAGAAATAATTTTGAAGAAGGACTTCTTTGACTTTCTGACCAACCAGGTTCAGATTAGGAAAAGTAAAAGGTGATTGGTTAAAAAAATAACATCATTTTTTAAACCAATCACCTTTTACTTTTCCTAATACTGAACCTGGTTGGTCAGAATTGTCAAAGAAGTCCTTCTTCAAAATTATTTCTAATTTAATGTTCAACTAAAAAATGTAAGTTTTTCAAAATTTATCTTTTTATTAGTACCTATGTATGTCAAATTCTTGATAATTATTTTTGTAGCCACCTGAAGATGGTTTTTTATTAAAGCCGAAACCGGTCGTGATCAATAAAATCTTTTTGTGAGTCGACACTGTTTTTGTTTTTTGGCGTGATCTAAAAAGTGATTTTCTTGGTCTCTTGCAAGTAGTTCTCTATTTTTTCTTCTTCTGTTTTCAGATGACAATTATGGAGAGAAGTGAGGCAGAAGAAAATCTGGCTTGTACGTCGATTGATAAAAAGATAAAATTATTAAAAAAGAAAAGGGAACTGAAGTCCAAAAGAGGAAAAATGCCGACCACATTACTGCACTTCAACAAGAAGTTTTCTATTCAAGGGTACTAAATTTTTTGTAATTTTTGTTCTGTTTAAATTATATGTTTTTTCAGATCTTAGATATTTCAAAAACTGCCAAATTTTTGTTACTTAACACTCAGAAGGATCTCAACAAAATTCTTTCATATTCTTATGTAAGTTTTGATTTTTTGAAAAATTTTTAATTTGTTTGTTTATTTTGTTAGAATGATACGAAACCAGCGGTAAGATTTCAAGCGAAATTAGGCCTTATTTTGACTCGATAAAAAAGAAGGTTGAAAGTTTCCATGAGGCGTATCCAAACTGGAGGGAATTTCTTCCGATTTTGTTCCACGAGAATCGACAAAAAAGGAGATCGAAGTTGATAAAAATGGGAATGTTCGTGAACAAATCTCGGGCGAAAAACGAACAGACGAGAGAACGCTCGAGTTTGACGGATGAAGGTAAAAAGATAAACGAGTCAAATTCGATCGTTGACTCGTTTAACAGTTGGAATGTGACTGGAGAATCCAATTTTGATGATGAAGCGTCTGTTAAGTTAGAAAAAGTAAAAAAAGAGTTGGATGATAAGGAAAAAATTAAAAAATTAGAAAATATGAACAAAAATCAGCCACTCCTGCCACAGAAAATGCTGTGAAAGACTCTAAACCCCCAAAGAGATGAAATCAGAAAATGCTAGCAAGAAGCGAAAAATTTCAGATTCAGAGGAATCAATTCCGACCCTTGTCCCAATCGATTTGAAGCCTTCAAAGTCGCCAAAACTGATGTCGAAGTCGCTTCTCCTCCTCCTTTGAAATCGGATCCGTTTTTCATGACGGCCGACAATCGAGAATATTTAAGCTCGAGCAAATCCAAAGTTCCAGAATACAACCCGACCAAAACGGAAGATAAAAATCCAAAAAGAAATTCGAGAAAAAACCCTCTACAAGTCGACACAATAATTTCGACCCTGAAAAATTAACTTGAAATTCGAGAAGAAACCTGCTTTCAACAACAAAAACAACTTCGACTCTGAGAAAACCTCTAAATTCTCCAAACATTCAACCTTCACAAAAAATCAAAATTTAACAAAAATAAAATCTGGAAACATGAAAAAGCTTAATAATGAAACCGATTCTTCATCCATCATGGGAGGCAAAGAAGAAACTGAGTGGCATCACTGAGTTTAAAGGCACTAAAATTCAATTCGATTAATTATCATGGTTTATAATTTAAACTTATGAAGTTTTTTTTAAAAGTCAATTGAGATAAAAATCTTATTTGTAAATACCTATTATGTATTCCTACTTTCATTTATACTAAAATAAAGTCTATTTTGTTCTTTTGATTATTAAATTTTAAATTGATAGAAATTGGTGAGCAGGGAGCCAGGATATCCTTCATCTTGTTCAGTTAGACAAGGCTGCTGTCCCTTCTTCTTAACCAATAGTCTTACAATTTTGCACAGATCTTCGTTTCATTTTACAGCAGTGCGTTGTCAAAGATTTTCCCCATAATGTGAACCCTAACGAATAGACAAAAAGAAACTGAAATTTTAGGTTAATTTTGGCCACTTTCACTAAGTCTGCTGTCTGGGTAACTCAACCAATCGACTTAAAATTTTGCAGAGACCTCTGTTTCCACTTAAAAAATGCTTTTTAAAAAAAGAACCCATATCTGAAAATTAGAGCAGTTGATCTTATTGAGAGGAAGGGAAGTTGAGGGCGTGGCCAGGCGAAAATACGTCACCAGCGTCAACGCGCTATCTAGCAGAACCTCCTCGAACTAGGATTTCTTCACCAAAAAAAAGGCCCTACAGAAGGTTCAAAAACCAACCTCTAACCAGGATGTTGAAAGAAAACAATTCTTTAATATTCACCATTGTTTGAAAATAGCAATGAAATATAACAGAACAATAATAATATATTATTAATATTATCCATAACATTCACAGATCATAATTTTATACATTTTACAAATAAAATAATAAGATTTTTCTTTTTTATTTAAAACATTCTCACTCAACAAAAAAAAAATCCTCTTTCGCCCTTACATTCATTTTATCTAATAATAATAGACACCTTTTATACATTAGCTTAGTGAATTTTTAAATTTTTCGGTTATCTATCTTTTTTTAAATTTTTTAAAGAGTTTACAAATTTATTGATAAAATCCTGTTTAATTTTTTTTAAAAATAATAATTTTCTAAATTTTTTTTTAGTGTAACATTTAAATCCTTAAAATTAAATTATATACAAAAGCATGGAATGATTAGGTTTTAAAATTTATACATTGCCCCAATCCAATAAAAAAAAAAGTCTAAAAAATAATATCTATGTGCTGCTGAAAACAAAAAAAATTTAAAATAAAAATGGAAGATAATTCTATTTACAATATTCTTCACATCTAAGGAATATAATTTTTATGTTTTAAAATTATTTTTTTCATTTTTTAAAATATCAGTTCGTTCAAAAGTGGCAATATCACTTCTTTTTGACAAGTCCTTTATTTTAAGAGGCTTTTTTTTTTTCGCACTACCTCTTGGCTTTAAAGTGCCTTGTATACGAGTTATCACAACACCTGAAAAAATTTCGAAAAAAAACACGTTAAAACACACTTAACTGACAATGAGTGTTTTTTTCTACGGGTTTTACAATTTTAAAAAAATGTCTTCAGTTTCAAGCTTTTTTTTGAGAAAAAATGTTTTTTAAATATATTTACAGCGAAGGCCTGTTTTATTATAAAAAGTTCCAATTTTTAAAAAAGGGAGCTTCGATTCTTCCTGATGGGTTTTGTAAGGATGCTTTTTTTCGATGAGAGTTTCGGGACCTCTGCTGGCAGGTTCTAGGTCCACAAGCCAGGGATCATGGCAAATGGCATGGAAATTATGGCAAATGGAGCTGAGGAGCAACCCCTGAAAATGTCATCCTGACATCTTTTATGGGTTAAATTAAATTTTTCACAACTTCTTATATTTATAGGTAAGTAGGATATTTGAAATTTTTTTTGCATGAAAAAATTTATTAATAAATAAATTTAAATAAAGATAGAAGAAAACTTGTCATGATGAACCTGTTTATATTTATTTAAAAGCTAACGAGGGAGAGAGGATGAAAAAAACGTGTATCCCACGACCGGTTTCGGCATAATATGCCTCATCAGGTGGACTTTTTCCTTATTTTTTCATTCTCTCTACTATATTACTAGACCTTCTTTCCTAAGCCCCCTTTCCACATGTTTTTAGTTAAATTTCATCACCTTTTTTCCCATAAAAACACACCAGGAAGAACAAAAAATCGTCGCTCTCCTTTATATAAAAATTGGAATGTTTTCGGCCTAAAGAGTGAAAAATAACCCAAAAAGTCTACTTTTGAAACTGTACAGTCTCGTAAAACACTTTTTATTTTCTTTATGTGTGATTTAAACAGTAAATATCGTGATTAGCATTTTATTTCATTGCGCTTAAATCACAGAACATTTACACTACACATTAAATGAGACACAAAAATATATTTCAAAGATGAAAGTACGCAAAAAGACATCGATTTTTAGCTTTTTTGTATCATACATCCAATAACTGAGTGAAAAGTGGGTAACTTTTTAATAAATCTATAGTTTAGTATAAAATATTCTAAAATTATAACTTACAACTTTTTTTTTTTTTTTTTTTGTTTTACAGTATTTTATGGAGGAAAATTTTGATTTTATATGCTTTTAAATAATTTTTAAAATATTTACAAGTGGTTCTTTTAAAAAGGAAAATAGGATCCACATAGAAGGTAGGGGAAGAGGAAAAAAATAAATGCCCAGAAAAACCCTTGAATTTGAAAAAAAAATGATGGGTGTTTTTATTTTTTTACTGGGGGGATCACTCAGTCTGTTTATGAGCAATTTATTTAGCGAAGGGCGGGGTAGGGGACTCATGTGAAGATGATGTGTCCGGCGATGCCGATGGCTATGACTGCTGCTGTAGCCGTCCGTGGTGGGAGGCAAGCGCTGAGTCCCAATCCTGCCGAAAGGGGACCCCACCATCGTCCTGGAATCGGCGACGCTGAGTTCTTCCCTCGCTGCATCGCGGCCGGATGCTCTCCTAAAAAAAAGAACCATTTAGCTGCTTTGAAGGCAAAAGTCTTCAGGAAAGGAGTGACATTTCATACTGATTGAACTAAAGATTCTTGACGTCGCTCATTTTTGATTTAGGTCATTACTTATTAAGCTTTCGACCTGTAGTTATTTACATGATTTGAGGATAAAATCTAGGTTAATCGCTAAGGGGATGTCAAAATTAATTCTGTTTGCTGGGCAGATGACCTTAATCCAAAAGCAAAATCGATTAAACAAACGCGAGGGAGTTGAATTTATTTGAATTTCTATACACACAAAAGTTAGGGGAGAAAAAAATGAAAATTTACCGTTGAGTACGTGTAAAAGTACACTGGACGAATCCAAGTTGGAGGGATTGCAGGTGTAATTTCCCGAGTTCTCCCTCCTCGCTTCGTAAATGACGAGGGTTCCGACTGTGGTATCGCTCCCGACTCGTTCCGTTCTGATGTCAATCAAACTCTTGTCGTATTCGAGGACCCTTTGCCCGTCATGGTACCAGAATATATACGCTGGCTCCTCCAAGCTCTGTGTGATAACGCACTTCACATTAACGGTGCTCCCGGCTTTCACGTAGATGTCAGCTTCACCCAGAATTTCCACCTTGGGCACTGAAATAAAATTGAGAGAAACATTAATTTTTTTCTTTTAAAATTATAAAACTTCTTTATTAAAATAAGGCTCTCCCGCTTAACCCACAGAAGAATAATATTCAATAAATAAATGCTTTTAGTTCAAAAATAAATCACAGGAGGCAGCCCAATCGCCCTAATATCGCCTAAATACCACTCCCCCTCACCCTGAAATAAACTCATTCTGATTTCACCCTAAAAACAATAAAAAAGTACTGGTTTGAAGAGCTTCCAACGAAAACTTCTTAAAGAGAAGTAACAATATAGGAGGGGGAATATAACGGAGGGGACGTAAACGGAGGGGAAGTATAAAAGAGGGGAAGTATGGGAGGGAAGTATAACGAAGGGAGGGAAAGTATAAAGGAGGGGGAGTATACTTCCCCTCCGATATGGAAGTATACTTCCTCCTTTTTTTTTTTTTTTTTCCGAAAAATGTTCTAAGTTGTTTTGAAAAATTTTCCAAGTTTTTTTTTTAATTTTCGGAGTTTTTTTTCGACAAATTTTCCGTTTTTTTTTTGAAAAATTTTTAAGTTCTTTTTTTCGAAAATTTTTTTAAGTGTCTAGGTAAAATAATGGGCTCTTTGGCCTAGGGATGTGCCTCTCGTGGGTATGAAATTTCTCCCTACTAAAAAAATAATATTAAAAAGTGGCAATTTTTTTACACCAAAATTTTTAAAAATATAAGGAGTAATTGGTGAAAATTTGGTGAAAATCGGACCACGGTTCGGCCGCAGCGAATTTTTTAAAATTTCAAACAGACATATCTCCGCCATTTTTTCGAAATTCAAAATCGTCCTCGTTAGTTTCTTCTT
The DNA here is from genome assembly GCA_014119065.1 of Orius insidiosus. Lineage (NCBI taxonomy): Eukaryota > Metazoa > Arthropoda > Insecta > Hemiptera > Anthocoridae > Orius > Orius insidiosus. The sequence goes on from JACGAQ010003635.1 coordinate 9,671, forward strand.
CACCGGCTAAAGTTTGTGTGAAAATTTGGTGAATATCGGATGAAAACTGTGGCCGTAAAGTGTTGCGGAAAAAAATGCTACGGACGGACGGCCGGCACCACAGACAAAGTTGAGATCGGTAAAGATCAATATTCGATTGACCCTCCGGGGTCTGGAAGACCCTTCCCCAAAAACCCGACGTGGAGGGTATCACAATAACTTCTATAAGGAAGTTATAAAGATTTTGAAAGTAAGAAAAATGAAATTCAGTCCATAGGTAAGCCGGCCGTTTTCCGAGCAGGAGAAGCCTATTTACTTTTTTTTAACTGAAATTTTGTGTAAAATTTTCAATTTTAAAAACAAAAGAGGTTTAACAACAAAAATGGGCCTACGTTTATATTTTCATGATTTTTCCAAAAAAGGGAGGAAATGAGAAACAAAAATTTATTAGGATCCGCCATTTGAGAGAAATCAAATGCTCCAGAAATAAAGCATTTTTAAATTATTTATTTTGCCTTTTTAAATAAAATACACTTTTTTACTCAAACAATTTGACAAATCGTTACTTATATAGAAGTCGTGACTGAGGGGGAAAAAAGTCTAAAATGTTTTTCGAGTTGAACATGACTGGCAGTCAGGTGTAAAAGGTTGAAATTTATGAGATCCCCACAAGCAAAGTGTTGCGTGCCCACCCCTTTATCCCGCCCCCAGCCCCCGCGGCATCAGCCGAACATTAGAGAAAAGGCGCCATGTATGACGGCAATTAACAAACGTTACGCCAAAGTCAATTATAAAGGAGGGCAAAAGTGTTATTAATTGAAAACTCCTCGTAATTGGCCGCCTTGCGTGTAGAGCATCAAATTCGATCGTCTTGATGGACGGGAGAATTATTGACGGCGAAGGCGGGATGGGGGTGGGGGCGAGATTTTAAATAAGGGAAGCGAAAGTAATATCCGCTACACACGGCACCGGGGAATTTTCATTTTTAGTTTCGCGCTGGGCTAGAGGAAAACCCAGTGGGGCTGTCGGGAAAAAAATTGTTTTTCATTCCGGTAAATACACAAAACCACCATTTCCCAGATTAAAAAAAAAAAAGAAAAGTATTTTTTAAATTACCTACTAAGCTTATAAATAAATTCCGACTCAATTTTCTTGTTTTCTTCGAAATTGATTTTAGTTTGAACTACACATATATTATTCATATAATAAATTAAATTTTTGGTAATATGGCTAATGGCTAAGCCAAAGCAAAAAAAATTTAATTTTCCGGGAAAATTTGAGGAAATCTAAACTGAAGCTCCCAGTTAAATGAATAAAAGGATATATTTTATGATTAAATTTTGGGGGAAAAGCTCTCAGATAAATACGAATGGAAGATTCATCGATATATAATCCTAAGCCTATAGTATACAGGGTGTCCGGAAACACATGGCATACGTCAGGGAGAGCGTTAAAAAGTGGTTTTATGAAAAAAGTTAAATGTAAACCCCCCTAATTTAAATCAAAGAATTGATGGTGTAGTTTTAAATGCGTTTGGATATACAGGGTGTCCCAAACAGAACCTAACTTCGTTATTTGAAATAGAACCCTATTTTTTATTTCAGATTCGTAATCTACGCAAAATTTCAAGTAGATTTGACTATTTTACGACCATTTTCGACAACTTTAAAAAATGACAAATTTTAGCGTTTTTTGCGCAAAAATCCTTTAAAATTGGCCTAAGAACTTATTATTTTCCACTTTTTTTTCCGAAGATTCCAATCACAAATTCGAGCATCTTCGCATTCTGCATCACGAGATTTCGGCCTTTTTTCAAATTAGCGGTTGTTGAAAGGAATTTTTCTTTCGGACCACAAATTTTGAAAGAGCTACAGCGTCTTTTGTGTTTGTGCATCAAAAATTAAAATTCCGTTAACAAATTGCTAATTTTCATTTCTGAAGTTTGAAATTTGGGTTCTAACGTGAAAAAAGGCCGTTAGTGACGAAATCTCGCGATGCAGAATGCGAAGATGCTCGAATTTGTGACAGTTGGAATCTTCGGAAAAAAATAAGTGGAATTTAAAAAAATGAGTCTTTTAGGCCAATTTTAACGGTTTTTGCGCAAAAAACGCTAAAATTTGACATTTTTTAAAGTTGTCGAAAATGGTCGTAAAAATAGTCAAATCCACTTGAAATTTTGCGTAGATTACGAATCTGAAATAAAAAATAGGGGTTCTCATTTGAAATAACGAAGTTAGGTTGATTTTGATAGATATTTTGATAGTTAGGTTGATTAGCTGTAGAGAGTTTTATTGTAAACTGGTCTGATGAGGAGCTTGCACATAGGCTCGAAACTAGTTACAAAATAAAATTATAAATTACGTCTGAATAGTCACCCTAAAACAACCAAATAAAGATACACACAGACGACCCCACCCCAAAAATATGAAGTTAGGTTGTGTCTGGGACACCCTGTATATCCAGGCGCATTTTAAACTACACCATCAAATTTTTTTATTTAAATAAGGGGGTTTACATTTAACTTTTTTTTTCATAAACCACTTTTTAACGCTCTCCCAGACGTATGCCATGTTTTTCCGGACACCCTGTATACATCGTAGGGAAGATTATGCAGACTTCTGACGTTCTTAATGACGGCGAAATGTGGAACTACTTGAGAGAAACCGTGTAAAAATAACGAAGTATAAAAGTTCCTCTATCTTGTATTTGAACGAGAATTGCGAGGGAGGCTCGGGTATAATCAATTTGGTCACACAATACAAATATGCATGCCAAAGGCAGGGTCGGGGATTCATCGTCCTTCGGATGGGCTTGGGAAGGGGGAACATATGCTTTTGGATGGGGTAGAAGCTTTTCGGGGTCATCATTTAGCCTCGAGGTGGATGTTGGCACGAAACACGGGGAAGGGCCTGTCCACGGTATCTGGGTCTTGGCCAATCTGTTTCGAACCCCCCTAGATTTTACTCTACCGACGAAATCCCGCACGACCGCAACCCTTTCGGACATCCACAGGATTGGAACTGACATTTAAAAAAAACGCGAAAATAAAGTTCGAATGCAATTACAGCAAAAGCTTTTGTACCTAACCACCAGACGACCACTTTTAAACGTGAAGTTGATTTCTATCCGCCATAAATTCAGCGAACTAAGGAACCTCTTTTTGATTAAAACATTCCCCGAGTTAATCTTAAGATCGACATCCTTTTCGGAAACAAAGAATCGGGTTTGAAGGAGTAGCGAGGGAGATTTCGGCTTTTCACTCGTGTGGCGCTTCTAAAAAGGGGGCGCCATTGAAACCTTCTACTTGAAGGGTTCTAGATTGAACGAAATCGTTCACGATCTGAACAATAGATATTCCCTCCAGACAATTCCTAACCCATTAGTCTTTTTGAAAGGGGAATTATCATTTTCGATCCTTTATTCTTAAAAATAGAATTTTTCACTAAGATAGTGAAATGGAAAAAATAAATTTTGAAAAATGGTTTAACTCCATTTCAACAGCTAAGCCAATAGGAAGAAGACCTCTACTATAGGTTAATTTTGCGAAATCAGAAGTGGGAAAATCGATATCAGAAGTGGGATAGCATAAGGTTCTCCGGCAACTTCGAGGAATTAGAAGTAGGATAACTGATATCAGAAGTGGGAAAATCGATATTAGAAGTGGGAAAATCGACATCAGAAGTGGGAGAACCGATATCAGATGTGTTAAACGATATCAAAGTGGGAGAACAGAGATCAGAAGTGGGATAGCATAAGGTCCTCCGGAAATTTTGAGGAATTAGAAGTAGGACAACTGATATCAGAAGTGGGAAAATCGATATCGGAAGTGGGATGCATAAGGTCCTCCGGCGATTTCGAGGAATTAGAAGTAGGATAACGGATACCAGAAGCGGGATAACTGATATCAGAAGTGGGATAACCGATATTAAAGTAGGATAGCCGATATCAGATGTGTGATAAACGATATCAGAAGTGGGATAACCGATATCAGAAGTGGGAAAATCGATAATAGAAATGGGGAACCGAGATCAGAAGTGGGATAGCATAAGGTCATCCGGCAATTTCGAGGAATTAGAAGTAGGATAACTGATATCAGAAGCGGGAAAATCGATATCAGAAGTGGGAGAACCTAGATCAGAAGTGGGATTGCTTAAGGACCTCCGGCAATTTTGAGGAATTAGAAGTAGGATAGCTGATATCAGAAGTGGGATAACCGATATCAGAAGTGGGATAACCGATATCAGAAGTGGGATAACCGATATCAGAAGTGGGATAACCGATATCAGAAGTGGGATAACCGATATCAGAAGTGGGATAACCGATATCAGAAGTGGGATAACCGATATCAGAAGTGGGATAACCGATATCAGAAGTGGGATAACCGATATCAGAAGGGAAAATCGATATCAGAAGTGGGAGAACCGATGTGGGAAACCCTATATCATAGGACTTTTTTTGAATTTTTACTTTAACAGAAGGGACTACATATAACCGAAGTCGATTCTAATAGAAATATCCGGCAATCCGGAAGCTCCGCCAAATCAAGGTAATATTCAAGACTTAAGATTCGGTTTATATCTAAAATATTCTTCGCAAAAGAAAGAGAGTGAATTTTCCAAATGTGGGATAACAAGAGCATTCCAAGTTTCGAGACTTTCCGCTATTACCGTTATTACTTTTGCGCATAAAAAAATAGAAGAAAAAAAAGCAGTGGACGAAAGCGGGTTAGCTGGAGAAGGGGGTTAAAGGGTAAAGGGCCAGAGGAAAAAAATGGAGTCGTAACAAAAAACGCATTACGAGTATCAACGGCAATAGAATGGTGAGGGGAGGAGGGCGGAGGAGTAAAAAAAGGCGGGTGGTTAAAACTCGAGCAGAAAAGTTTGGTGATTGAGTGATTCTTCCCCGCCTCTTTGAGCAAAGAGAAAAGGTATACTCATGTTCAAAGGTCTCCGATTCTTTTAAGGCTAAACAACTTTTAACTTGTTTGATTTTTACAATCTATTTTCTTTTATTTGTCGCCCCCTTTATTTTTATTCAACGGTGTTGCTTCCTTAGAAGAAATTATTTAAAAAGTACAATAAAAGTATGACTCTTTTTTGATAAAAGCAAAAAAACAGGTAAAACAATCCCTTTTTATAAAGTAAAACTCGTGAATATTTGTTGTGAAGAATATTTTAATATAACATAGACTTTTAGGGTTATTTTTCTCTCTTTTGACTCTTCTAAAAAAGAAAAAGAAAAAAAAAATTAATTTTTTTTTGATATGCAGATCCAACGTTGCTGTTAGATCTGTTAAAAATAATTACGAAGCCGAATCGATTTTGTAGTACTCGTATCGACTATTATATCTTTAAAAAAAGCATCAAAATTACACAAAAAATGTAAAAATAAAAAAATTACGCGTTTCATGGGTCTCTTTAATCGCGAAAAGGCCTCAATTTTCGTATCTGACGAATTGCTTTTTTTTTTTTGTCCACAATTACTGTTTCCATTAACGGCCTATTGATCGAACGCACTTCGGGGCCAAAAAACGTTTTTTGACCGACGAAAGCCCCCCCCCCCCCCACCTTTTTTCAAACCGAACTGAAAATTGATTTTTAATTTTAGAAATTGCTGCAGAAAATACGAGGTCCCCAGAAAAATCTATCTCTCCAGGTATCACAATAACTTCATTTTGAAGAAAGTTAAAATTAATCAGTTTGATTGTGATAGAGGGAATAGTTCACCTGACGAGGCTTTTTAAGCCGAAACGCGTCGTGAGATACCCGTTATCCCAGTAATTCCTTCCTCTATTATTGGTTAACTGTTTGATAGTAATACCCACGCAATTAAAATTAAAATGTAAATAATGACCCTGCGGTAGCAGGGACTAAAAGGTAGATTTCTTTTCATGATTAAAATTAATATGTATAAACACAAAATATAATATGTTATAAAAATGATGATATAAGAAAAATTGCGCCACTGAGCCCCTAGAAAACATCTGATAATTTTATTAATAAAATATTTAATAATTTCCCGGTATAAATTCAAATTTTTTTATAGTTTAGCTAGTTCAATATTTTGCGCCTGGCTCGTCCAAACCTGCTTTAATTAATTTTTTACACGCCCTCGCAGAGGTCTTAAAGTTTTTTTTTTGCAAAAGGACTAGGATTTCAATAAAAATGCCAATTTTGTCTTTAAGCCCTAAGTAAAGTAGGTGAATCGCTGGTCCGATTTCAGCCATTAACGAACTCGTCCGAGCTATTGAGATAAAAGCTCTAAATACCGGATATCGTCACCCTCACATTAAAATTGCTCCAGTTATCGTGCTAATATATATATTATATATATATATATATATAAACTTTTCAACTGGGATGGTTTTGGGGTCCAGGAGGTATGAAACGAAAAACGTATAGAAAATTTTTTGAATCTGCGACTACTTGGTACATTACAATAGGTAGATTTTTGAAGAAAAGAATCTACCTAAAAATTAATCAGTTTTGTCTTTCAAATTGTTGAGACGAAATGAAAACTTGATTTTTGATTGTAAATTCGAGCTAAAAATGAGAGCTCCCCGGAAACCATCTCCATAAAATCTTATGGAGATATTTGGCTACTAAAACCCCCGGAAATCATCTCTCAAGGGTATCACAATAACTCCATTTTGAAGAAATGGATCAAAAGCCGTTTTTAGGGACCTCTAGATGTTTAAAAAAATAATTTATTTATAAAAATAAACTTACCAACTACATTAAGTGTGATGAAATGGCTCATTTTGGGCTCAGTGCTCACTTGGCACTCGTATTGACCACCGTCTTTGGCCTGGACGTATTTTATTTGAAGTGTCCACGTGTCTGAGGCTTCTACGAGGAAAGCCTGAAAGCGATCGTCCGCAATAAACGTATATCTATCTACCGTCAAAATATGCGCATCCTTTCTTCTTATCCACGATACCTGAAAAAAGATACAAAAAACTGTATTTCTCTAAAAAAATTTTGGATTTTACAGCAGTTTTGGAAGACTAAGTAATGAAGGATAACGCGGTCTGTTTAGATTCGATTATTGCCATGTTGTTTCTAAAACTGCTGGAGGCTATAGTACAAACAGCTATTCCGAACAATGCATTGTTTGCGTTAAACTTGGAGAATACATCAGGCGAAACAGTTGCAGCTAATTCGTAAGATTTCGCTCCTAATATAAAATTGATTCAATTTCCTGAAACAACACTTTCCCGAAGGGGTTTTACCTACTTCCGATTACCACGATTTTAATATAAACAAAAGTCCGCCTCACCCTAATTACTTTCAGGGCAAAAGGTTTGTAATTAAGGTCGGAAATGTGCGGAGCCCTTTTCCAATTAATTTTTTTTAAAAACTTTTCAGTGAACACTCAAAATTTATAACACCTACGTTCTAAAGGGAAAATTGTATGTTTTTTTTTCTTTTTGACTTCAAAACGCTGAGGTATTTCGGACTTGATCCCTGGATATCCATCCAATATTGGACGCCCAATAATATGAAAAGAGAGAGAGAAAAAAAAACCTCCCGAAAATTCGTCCTTTCTTTGAACCAATACCTATTTCCTCGAAAATAATGGGAGGAGGGGGCCTTTATCGTAATTGAGTCGATGTATCAACATGCGATGTAGTTTTGAAACGGAACAAAAGGCGATATTGAGGTTGGGAACGAAATGAAAAATCTTGCTGAAACACTTCTTGGGCTTCTTTTCTTTTTATTCCGACCTCTATCAAAGCCTTACACATTTACATGGAAAACGAAAAGGTTTAAAAATGTTCTATTTATGGTATACTGTCAGGGGCATCAAGTTAAAAAAGTTCTGGAGATGGCTTTTTCAAGGTAGAAATAATGGACCGTCTGCCGGAGGGATGTGCTTCTCGCTCGTCGTAAAAGTATCACATTTCTTCCTACTAAAACTTCTTTAAGGAAGTTAAAAATTTCTTAATTTCAGGTACCGTTTGAACATGGTGTTTTTATCTCCCAAAAAGCCCCCGTGAAAAGAGTGACAGTATGTCAGGGTAGGGGGCATCAAGTTAAATAAGTTCTGGGGATGGCTTAAATTTCAAGGTAGAAATAATGGACCGTCTGCCGGAGCGATGTGCTTCTCGCTCGTCCTAAAAGTATCACATTTCTTCCTACTATAACTTCTTTAAGGTAGTTAAAAATTTCTTAATTTCAGGAACATGGTGTTTTTATCTCTCAAAAAGCCCTCCCCGAAAAGAAATTTTCTCGGCCGTAAAACAGATAGAACCGCCAGGTTTCTTGTACAAAAAGACTCATTTTACAACATATTTTTTATCAAACAATTAACCAATAACAGAGGAAGAAATGACTGTGATAACGGGTATCTCACGACGCGTTTCGGCTTAAAAAGCCTCGTCAGGAGAGCTATTCCCTCTATCACATCATTTCTATCTTTCACTGTGCCTATCTCCGAGATTTAGTGGATACAGCGGAAACAAACCGTCTCTCTAAAGCTCACCGCCGCCACCGTTCTCCAAGAGATAGAGCCACTCACCACCTCATTATTGGTTTTTAATTTTTATGACAGATTTGCTGCATGGCATTACTTTACATTTTAATTTTTATTGCGTCTTATATTCCGCAAAGGGTTGATGGGTTCACAGTGAAAAGATAGAAATGATTGTGATAGAGGGAATAGCTCACCTGACGAGGCTTTTTAAGCCGAAACGCGTCGTGAGATACCCGTTATCACAGTCATTTCTTCCTCTATTATTGGTTAATTGTTTGATAATAAAATCACCCTTTGCGGAATATAAGACGCAATAAAAATTAAAATGTCATCATATTTTGGTATAATGGTATAAGAATCAATAAAATCTTTCATATTCTCGTTTGTTATTGTAGAGGAACCGGACAGAAACCGGCCTAATCCGAACTTGGGTGTTAGAAGCACGATCAGAAATAAATGGTGGATTCAAGTTTAAGTTGTTTGTTATCTTCGCTTTTTATAACAATTCTTCTTCTATAAGAGATGCAAAATAAACAAAATTTATAAAGAAAAATTGCGATTTCACGAAGGTTCTTTTAAGTTAATCAAGCGACTTTTAAAGGCGGAAGTCGAGGAAAGTTTATTATGGCGTAATACTCTTATTTGCAGTTGGGCCTTTACCCGCAACGTATTTTTTTCAAGTCAATTCGCCCTTTTTTACGATCCCTAAACCGAAACGGCGTTTTTTCCCACTTTTTTTTCTTATTTTCTTTTATTTTTACAACGAACTCTGATTTTCCGTGACTTAAATTGGGGTAAAAAATGAAAACGCCTAAAATACGTTTTTTTTTTCTTTCTTTGACGTTGAGTTGTTCGGACTTTTGCCTCCTGGGACTGACCTTCAATTCAATTATTTACGATCCTCCATTGTCTTTACTGTTGATTTTTCTGAAAGGTACTAAAGTTTCCTGGTTTATTTTAAATCGAAATAGAAAAACCGTAAAAAGGGAAGTAGAAAAAACCTTTTTTCATCACATGATATTGCACACTTTGGTTTATTATTTCCAGAAGGTAAAACAAAACGATTTTTACCGTGTAACTGAGTGAATTCTAAAAGTTAAAAAACTTTTAACTTTTTTAAATTCAATTTTCGACTTATGAAAACTTATTTGGTGTTTTATAAGGAAGCTGTTTGAAAATTAAGTCGCCTGCGGTTGACAGAACGTCACCTAACTCCAAATACAACTTTTCTCTAATAAATATTAAAAGAGTTTAATTTGACCCAACTTTAAATCCCGGAAAAAAACGTTATTGTTTTACAATCATGATTTATTTAGTCGCGGATGGTGAGTGCATACAAATTAAAATGCCAATATTAGCTTTCAATTGAAAAAAATGCTATTTCATTACATATTTACATTAGGTATTGTTTTAAATAAAGTGAGTTTTTGTTTAAACAATTTAGAGGGGGGGGGGGGGGCGTAAACAGAGTGGCTTATGAAGACAAGGTGCTCGGAAACATATCGTCGAGTTTTCTAACACCGGATAAGTCATTTTTTAGCAATTTTGAGTTTGGCATTGTTTCTGATGGTAAATTTTGTGGAGAATCGATTTCCGTTGGTAGTTTAACCTTAATACCAACAGAAAACGCGTAGTTCACGATTTAGCCAACAGGTGATGCCTAATTCCAATGAGAAATCAATCAGTATTTTTGCTCTCCTGAAAACCTAGGAAAAATGAGATAGCCGGTGTTAGAACTAACGCGACGGTATGGTACTGGGGGAGAAGTTATATAAAAAAACCTTAATTTTAATCAAAGAATAGATTGGCATAATTTAAGGGTCCGTTATACCACTTAATAGGGCGGCGTTTTTTCATTGAAGTTTTGCTCCAAAGAGAGAATTTTGGGTTTTTAATTTTTTTTTCGTTTTGATTAGGCTTTATTACTCAAATACATTTTTTTTAAATCATATAAATGTAGAAATCAGAAAAAACGTCAATTTCATAATCATAATTTTTATGATTAAAATGAAATAAATTCGATAAAACTAGTTTTGTATTTAAATTTATGAGTGCTTAATGAAGCTAAAAGCAAGGAAAGTTTTTTCCTGACCACAGTCAATTTTTTGTAAATTGGGAGCAATTTCAAAACTTGATGAAATTTGTTAGGTTACGATTGTTTCTCCTAGATTGCAGTACAATCAAAACAAAACAAAAAACCAACAGTTTCCTTGCAAAATTGGAACAAAACTTTGAGAAAAGCGCCGCTGTGGATAATGGACCCTTAATTTGGTTTTTTAAATTTCCCGAAAGGTCATTTTAGCTGCCAAATCAGCTTGAAGTTTAGGGTAGACAGCAAATCTTAAATAAAAAATTGGCGGTCACATTTGAAATAACGATGTTACGTTCTATTCTTGGCACCCTGCATATCCAAACGCATTTCAAACTACCAATCAATTCTTTGATTAAAATTAAGGGGAGATTACCCCTTTTTAACGTTCACCCGTGTGATGTTTCGGAACACCCATAGAATAGTAACCCATTTTTTTTAGCGATATACATAATTTCTTCAACTTTCATTGAAATTGGTGTCCCGGGCGCTGTAGCCTCGCCTTATAAGAGATTCACGAAAAGTTTTCAACAATGCGATTGTTGCAAAACTTAATACTTATATGACTTAAGAGCACTTGTACGATCTAAGTTTTAACATCGTAATTTTCTTGCAAACTCGTGGAAAGTTTGTTGAAAAAAAAATTGAAATGATAAAAAACTGAACAATGCGAAACCAATTGACGAAAAAAAGTATCAGAAGTTGGATTTAATATGAAAAAATAACTCACTGATTTATTTCCGAGTTGTTTAACTTTACATGGTAGGTAGGCGTGTGTACCAAGCTGCGTTGTTATATTCGTTGTCGTCGCTGGATCAAAGTAAGGCCCTGTGTAAAGGCCGCTGAACCTTTTTATATGCTGGTGCACTCCATCCGCACTCAAAACGGCTGAAAAAAATAACGGAAACAAAATTTAATCAAATATTTATTTTACAGAGAAGAGGTTTTTTTTAATTGTATTATTAATTGGATTGTTTTTATAAAAAGTTTAAATTTATAAAAATAAAATTTAAATTGACTAAAGAATCTGGTAAAATTAGTGTTTAAAAACATAGAAAATACCTGGAAATACCAAATTATTTTAATTTTTATTGCGTCTGTATTCCGCAAGGTGGTGATTTTTTATCAAATAATAACCAACAATGGAGGAAGAAATGACTGTGATAACATCTCACGACGCGTTTCGGCTTAAAAAGCCTCGTCAGGAGAACGGTGGTGCTTGTGAGCTTCAGGGAGACCGTTTGTTTCCGGCTTCCTGCTGTAACCACTAACCTCTCGGAGATAGAGGCACAGTGGAAATGATTGTGATAGAGGGAATAGCTCACCTGACGATGCTTTTTAAGCCGAAACTCGTCATGAGATACTTGTTATCACAGTCATTTTTCCTCTATTATTGGTTAATTATTTGATGGAAAAACCTACTTTTTTTGTAGATGTTAATTTTTTAGTCTGTCGGATGCTTTAAATTTAAATTATAACTAAAGGAAGAGGGAAAAGAGTGGAAAAAAATGTCCCCACTGAGTTTCGAACTTACAACCTATTTTCTTCTCAAAAGATTATCAAGGAACCGGAAAAAATCCACAATGAAGTTAAAAGTTTAAAAAGTATTCTTTTTTAAAGGTCGACACAGGTGAATAATCAAAGTAAAAAACTTACAAAACAAACAAGACGTGCAATCATCCATAAAATAATTTATAGTTGAGTTTGACCTGTGTTTAAAAAGTCCCTTTCATATTTACCTATACCATGTTATAATAACCGTTTTTCCGAAATTCGCTTTCCGAACTTTTAAATTACATGTCTTCTCTGAGGTATGAATTTTTATTGAATAAAAAACTTCTGAAAATCGATTTTTTTGAACAATGGTCCACTTTTTGTTGTTTAATTTGTAGTTAAAAAAATAAATGGTTAGATTAGGTAACGTCAGATTCCTAACGCTTATGTTGGCGGAAATCTAATGCATATGTAAGGTGTTAGGATAACCATTAATTCATTAAAACACATAAAAAGTCATAATTCACAATCAAATTTAATTAAACACCGAGCGAACATTACAACCGTTGCAAAGCATAAAAAGAGAGTCTGAGTGTAACCGTAAACTCCCTCCCTCCCAGTCTGGCCACACTACATGACAGTGTTGTCCCCGTTACAGTTCGGCCATTCCTGACTACTCCAATCGACCCCGATTGGTGCAACATAAAACATAACGAAACATAAGTAACAATAGACCAGCTCATCAATTAAAACCTAATGGCCGACATAAACATAAATGACCAAAAGAACTGAAGGGACATAAGTAACATAAAACAGTAATTGACCAGACACACGAACTAACAAAAAAATAAATCTACTTAAAAAGCAAAGGGTTACATAAACATAATGAGGAGAACAAAATTCAACTCGGTAATCACAAGAGAAATTCCAAAACTAAATACATAAGTAAAAATTGGTAAAGTTCGACATGGCTTCAGTGACATAATATAAAAATTAAAATTCAAAACTAAACTATAAAAAGCAGACATAAAATATCAACATAAAACTATAAAAAGTTGACATAAAAATTTAACACAAAACCATAAAAAGTTGCCATAAAGTGACCAACAACATGGAGAGATTAAAACCGTTAATGTCATACATATTACATTATGGCATAATAGGAAATATTGAAATTTAACATATTGAAAAAAATAAATATGTCAATAGGAATAAAAATAAAATTGCCATATTACATCTCTGTTAACGCCAAATTACAAAATAAAATTTATAAAATAAAATTCTAAAAAAAATTACAGATAAGGCTTCATGTGTTCAGGAGAAAGGACACCTTCATAAGGGTTTCTACCCAACTGACAGTTCTCTACATCTCCCACCACAAACCTATCATTGTCAAGCACTTTCTTTACCTCATAAGGGCCTTTAAATTTAGGGATTAGTTTCTTGTTAACACCCGGGGTAACGTCCCTATTAGCAATAACTACCAGATCACCCAGCATACGATCTAACTGGCTTACGCTTTTTGTCATAACGAACAGCATTTTTCTGTTGAGAAACAGCAATATTCTGTGCAGCAGCATCCCTAATCTGTCCTAAATCTCGACGTGAGTCAACATTGGCATCTTGAACAAGCAGCGGACCTAACTCATCATCAATCATACCGTGTTGAGTTACTCCAAACAATAGTTCTGCCGGTGTGAAATTTGTTGAGCAATGGCGGGAATTATTCAAGGCAAATTCAACTCTTTTCAAATTTAATTCCCAATCGGCTGAAGACTCACTCAACTTACTCAGCATCGGCGTAATTGAACGATTGATGCGTTCTACCTGGCCATTTGCTCTGGGAGTTGCTGTCGCATTCAGAACACTTTCAATACCTAACTGTTCCAAAAACTGCTTGAAAGCATCCGAAGTAAAACAAGACCCACGGTCAGAAATTACTCGCTTGGGTTGGCTATAAGCCCGAAAAAAATCAGAAAGATGTTTAATGACTTCCTCACTGGTCGTACTCTTACACGGATACAAACGCGAAAATTTCGTAAACCCATCAACCACAACAAAAATGTACTTCTGTTTCCGAAAAGTTACAGGTAGAGGCCCATAATGGTCTATATGAATAGTTTGAAATGGCACATCACCCTTGGGAATAGAATGAAGGAAACCTTCACGTCGACCAGATCCTGGGGAGTAATAAATACATTGCAAACAATTAGCAACATAATTCTTAACAACTGATGTCATATTAGGGAACCAATACAACCTACTCACAGCATCAAGGGTCTTTTCAACGCCAATATGAGCCATATTTCATGATACGTTTTAAGAATTGAGGGGACAAGGTCATGCGGAACATAAATTTTAAACCACCATCAGCACTTTTGCGGTAGACTAAGCCATTTCTGAGCTCAAAATCAGACCTTTCCGCCACCTCAAGAGAATCTCTCACCTGCACTATGGCCAAGTCAGTTGACTGTTTGGCCTTCAAGGCACATTCAAGGGAGTCATCCAAAATCATAATTGAACGACTAAGAGCATCCACATGTTGCATCCTATCAGCGGAGCGATGCTCAATAGAGAAGTCATAATCTTGGAAACAAAACAACCACCTAGCAATCCTAGGGTTAACATCATGCTTTGCTAGTGTTTGTTTAATAGCATGGCAATCTGTCACAACTGTAAATTTCAATCCATGTAAAATGCCTGAAGCGTTCTAACGCATATTTGATCGCCAATGTTTCTAATTCATAGCTATGATACTTTGACTCGGTCAAAGATGTCCTTTTACTAAAAAAGAAAACAGGGTGAAATTTGTTGTCAGATTTCTGTCTTTGCATGAGAACTGAGCCAAACCCCTGCGCACTTGCGTCGCAGTGAAGCTGGGTCTCCAATTCAGGAGAGAAAATAGCAAGAACAGGATCCTTTACCAACGCATGACGCAACGCATCAAACGCTCTCAATTCCTCCTCCCCAAAATAAAATTCCTGATCCTTTTTTAACAGGGAATGTAGAGGAGCAGCAACACTTGCAAAACCTTCAATGAAACGACGAAAATATGAAACGAGACCCAAGAATCGTTGTACTTCATGTACATTGGAGGGTACAGGATAGTTAAGGATCGTGGACACATTTCCTGGATTGGCCCTAATGCCTTCTTTGTTGACTACATAACCCAAATATTCTATTTCTTCAGTCAAAAACTTACATTTTTCAAACCTAAGAACCAGATCATGAGTTGCCATAAGGTCTAAAACTCTACCCAAAATATCTAAATGTTCTTCAATAGTGGACGTCGCAATAAGTATGTCATCAAAATAAACTAAAATTTTATTCGTCTCAATAAGTGGTTTAAAAATCGCCGATAAATATCTTTGGACAGCCGGCATTGCATAAGCCAAACGGCATGTTTTTAAATTCGAAATGGCCAAAGGGAAGCACAAACCCTGTATATTTAATTGAATCTTCATTCATTTTTACATGGTAATAACCATTCTTTAAGTCCAACGCAGTGAAATAAGCTTTCCCTTTTAACAGATCAAGATGATCATCAATCAAAGGTATCGGAAACCTATCCTTTCGAGTGATCTTATTTATTCTCTATAATCCACACAAAGGCGATAATCGCCAGTTTTCTTTTTCACCATTACTACAGGACTGCTGTATTCAGACTGACTTGGTCTCACAATGCCCTGCCTAAGTAAATCATCAATAATTTCCCGAGCAGCTGACTTTTCTGCTACAGACAATCTCCTTGGCCTAAAGTAGAAAGGTTGAGAATGAACTAATGAAATTTTCATCTCAAAGTCTATCGGACTGTGAACAGGCCCGACACACATAAGATCTAATTAACGAATTAACCCTTTGTCTAACATGATGATCATATTATCACTGAGTTTTACCTCACTACATTTCTGTAATACCGCATATATCAATGTTAAAAATCGGGTAATGAATTTTCACCCTCTACAGGGTCCTGATAACTTTTGCCCTCGGAAAATTTATCCCCCTTAACTACTTGGCTATCAAAAGGTTTCTTTCGCATGACTCGAACACCACTCGATCCCACCGACCGTCCCAACGTGACTTCAATATCATCCAACCCATAAACAAAATCGCGGCCTAAAATCACCTCAAAGGGTATGGCCTTAACAGGAACCACATAGAACCTTAACTGTACATTTACATTTTGAATACATAGTAGTTATAAAATTACCAATTATGTGTATCGATGAGCCGTTGACTCCCTCATAACCAGTCTCAGGTGGTGGCAGCAACGTCACGAACTCGGGTACGCAGCTCAGGCGAATCAAAGAGATGGGGCTTCCAGAATCAACAAGCGCCATAGACGATTTGGTTGAAGAAAAATTACCAGACGTTTCGGGGACGAAAAAAATCGACTCCAAACATAATTGGGATGTTGCGCTTCCAGTCAAACAATTTATCGGCAGTTTCTTCGTCGGACAATTCTTTATTTGGTGTTCAGTGGATCCACAAGCATAACAGGATCCTGGCTGTCTTTTTGGTTTCTTGCAGTTATTCGCCAAGTGGCCAATAGCGTT
>JACGAQ010003636.1:0-26239 GCA_014119065.1 Orius insidiosus
CATTCAAAACGAAACTGTTTGTGATTGCCAACAGGTATAGAAATGTTAATTTATGAGCTCGTATAATGTAATAGTTGGGTATCGCCTCCCCGAATTCGCTTTTCGCATCGCGACGTTTTTCGGCGCAGTGATTCAAATTAGCATTTCCCGAGCAGGTTGTCAAATCCGTTGGTTTTCCACGGATTAAATTCTCATCGTTCTGTCCCTTTTTACTAATTGGATCATCGATAATATGTTTGAATCAATTTTGATTTATACATTGTATTCGTTGTTTTTCATTCTTTTTCATTTTTGTCCCTAGTTTATTTTAAGCAAGTTTAGTGTGAGTGCTGTAAGCGATCTCAGTTACCTTAGTTAATAAAGCTCATGTTAAGAGTTCGCGTTTCTCATTATATGACTCCATCAAGAAATTTGTTACTAACACAGTTTGATATGGATCATCCAAGTTTGTTAACCTACCCTTCCTTGCTACCATTTGTTGCTCTTAAATTTATTTAAGTTTTGACCCAGAGGGGCGACAGAGATTTTACTTTTTTCCGCTATTATGGTTCGAATTATAATGAGAAGTGCTAGGAAGTTATAAACTTAAGTTTCTTTACCATCTAAAATCATTAGAAAATGTTGAAAATGTTCCAATTATGTGATATCGCAAGAGGAAGATTCATTTTTTATTAGAAAGTATTTTTAATAAGGTATAAACTTTTTTTTTTCCCGTTAAAAGTAATCTTAAAATCAATACGAATAAACTCAGAATGCCAAAATGTAGGAAGAATTTGAATTTTTTTGGTCAAAAATTCCTTAGGCTTTAATCCTCTTATCCAAGGTTCACCTTGTAGATGAGATCCCAACACATTTTACTTGAAGGCTTTAGTATGAAGTTAAGTGGCTGATTATGAATTTTCGGCTGTAGAATTATCTCTTTTATTGAAATTAAAGACAGCGGTGGCTATTATCTGGTAAACTTAGTACGTAGTTAAAAGGGAGTTTGGTTTTAGGGGTAGAAGGCGCCCCTGGGTGGAAGGGGGGGTTATTATCTGGAACTGCGGGAAATGAACTCATTGTTTATTGCCAACGTCCCATCCCCCGTTCGCTTCCTCAAGCACTGCGAACTGGGACGACACGGCACGCTATACCATCCTGCCCTTCACTCTTTTTTCCTAATCAACAAATTGTGAAAAAAGTACTGGTTTGAAGAGCTTCCAACGAAAACTTCCTTAAAGAGAAGTATCTATATAGGAGGGGGAAGTATAACGGAGGGGACGTAAAACGTAGGGGGAAGTATAAGTGAGGGGAAGTAATGGGAGGGGAAGTTTAAGTGAGGTAGTATAACAGAGGGTGAAGTATAACGGAGGGGGAAGTATAAGGGAGGGATGTATAAAGGAGAATTTTTCAAGTTTTTTTTTTCGAAAAATTTTTAAGTTTATTTTGGAAAAATTTTCCGAGTTTTGTTTTTTCCCAAAAATTTTCCGGTTTATTTTTTATTTTTTTTTTCGAAAAATTTTAAGTGTCAAGGTAAAATAATGGGCTCTTTGGCCTAGGGAGCCTCTCGTAATGGGTAGAAGTACGAAATTTCTCCCTACTAAAAAAAACTTCTTTAAGGAAGTTAATTAATAATTAAAAAGTGGCAATTTTTTTACAACAAAAATTCTTAAAAAATAATATAAGATAATTGGTGAAAATCGGATAAACGGTTCGGCCGCAGCGAATTTTTTAAAATTTCAAACAGAATATCTCCGCCATTTTTTCGAAATTCAAAAATCGCCCTCTTTACATTCTTCTTCACCGGCTAAAGAAATTTGTGTGAAAATTTGGTGATCGAAAACTGTGGCCGTAAAGTGTTCGGAAAAAAATGCTACGGCCGGCCGACCACAGACAAAGAGAGATCCCCAAAAACCCGACGTCGAGGGTAATAACTTCTTTAAGGAAGTTAAAAACATTTGGAATCTTTATAAAACCAAGCATAAACATTGAAAAAATATGGTATCATTGAAACAAGGAAAATCGATTATCCAACACGTCTTCCGTCATCATTAACAATAATGACTATCGATGGGGTTTATTTTCTAATCTACCTTGGCAAGCCTCACGAAAAAATTTTTAAAAAATATTTTATTATTAAGACATTCCAAATATTAATTCCTGTCTACTATTGTGTAAGATCAGTAATTCTATTCCGAGAATAATTTCGAGTCAAAAGTTCAAGCTTTTGGCTATTTTAGAACCTAACATTCAAGCGTTGAAAATCCAAAATAGCACAGTCGACCATTGTGAAATCCTGTCTCCCTGTCGTATTTTGATTAGCACCAAAAAAACCAAATATTCTTCACCTAGAATAAACTTTTCCTAACTCATCTCCATTGGGTATCACAGTATTTTGTAGTTAAAATAATAATGGAAAAGATTATTATTCGTTAATCTACATGAAGTCCTTATAAATCATATCACGCTCCCTAATTTTAAGTTCTGGAACCTTATTTGAATTGGAAGTTACTTTTATAGCACTCGAGAGTGTAATAGACCAATCTTTACCAATAGAATTTCGAAGCTGAAAATTTAAACTTCGCTTTTTGATATAACTTTAGGCTACTTAAGTTTTAAAATGTTCAAGGAAACTAATGGTTTTTATTTTGTTGCAGGTATGTTGGCAATGATTCTATGATATAAATTGTAAGTTTCGGTTTTAATTTATGTTATTCAATTTGTTGGCGGTCGAAGGAATTCTCTAGTACTTTCGTTTATTTTTTTTTTTTGGAGCAATTATGATTTTTGAGAGGATCAAAAAGCACGCGCCGCCACCTCTCTCTTAAGTCTTTACTTCAGTTACATTCGGAAACATCAAGCGACGACGTTTGAAAGCAACATATTTAAGAATTCATGTCTCGTACGCTGTGAAAAAGATGGAAAAGAACGGCGAAAGCGAGGGTGTGTAAAGGTAACGAAAGCGGGAAAGCAAGAAAGAAAAAAAACGGGGGGGGGGATAGAAAAAAAAAGGTGGCGCTGGCCCGCCAATCCAAGCGTCGTCCTGTCAACCCAAAATGTTTTTCCTTCATTTATTTTTCCGCCTTCGGCCTTGGCAGGCGATCGGCGTGACTTACCCTTCTGCCCCTTTAGCTATACGTCAAACCCATGGGTTTTAAACGCTCATTCTTTGTCATAAATAACAAAATAATTATTATATTATTTTTTTTTTTTTTTACTTTGTTGTTTCTGTTCTTTTATGATTATTTGACAATAAATTAATATTGTTTACAAGCTTTGGTTTTGGGAAAAAACAAACAAAAAAACAATCGACAACATGTTTCAATTTTATGAACCATGATATCAAGTAATCCGATTAAAGTGAAGTGTGTTTTCCCCCTCAATTTACCGTATTCAATTTATTTTTAAGTTTTAGCTCCAATTGCTAGTAAAAGTGTGATTTTTTGTGTGTATAATTGGTACCTATTTGTGAATTAAAAAACTTAGGCGAATCTGTGACTTATTTTTCTCCCTCCTACGTTTTTTCTTTTTATCAACTTTATTCTACCCCTAGGATAACCTTTTCCTGTTTTAATCTTTTCTCCCTGCGTTCAATAATACTGTCCGCACTAAGTTTTATCTTGATTAGAAGAGGGGCATTTTGTGCTGATTTTCTGAAGATAACGCTAAGCCCACGGTGTTTTGAAAACGTATCGTTGAGCCCCTTTTAAAATCACGCTTTTTTAAAAATGGTTTTTCAAAATTTAGACACTGGGTCAAATGTTGGTAGTTAAGGGTTAATCCGATAATGTACCTAATAATAGAGCAGTATACAGAGTGGGGACGTGGGGGCTAAAGCAGTCATGTCGAAACCGATTTGCTCGGCTTTTAGAAGGCAATATACAAGCGCCTCTTAACACCTTCCGGTACTAAAGGGGGAAGGTGAGAAAGTTGGCCAAGAATGGCAGTAGAGTCAGCCTGACGATCCTTTCTTCCCCAACCACTTACGGCGTCACCATTTCTTCCAATTACGGCCACACCGTTACAGGGCTGTGGTGGTATGCATAAAATCCACCTCTTTCCATTTCGCTATTTTGTTTCAAAATTTATGATATAAGATCCATTATAATCATTTTTTCTCGCTTTCTTTTATAAAAGGTGCGAAAAAAGGACGTGTAGTCAGAATACTGGGTTCAAGGTTATATAATCATTATTGTTTCTTCCAAAACTCTGGCTGCACTTAATTAGAATACGGAAGTTAAGCACTTCGGCTTGGGTTAGAATGTGGATGACCGCTCCCGTTCTGATCCAGAACCTGCTGTCTCCTTTGTGACACTCCCTAGGCCTCGTGAAGCAATGGCATTATGGCGGAAGCCCCCGCCAGGGCCCACCCCCTACGGAACGACCTAAGGTTATCGAGTAACAAAAGAATTACATACCATAAAACACCTATTTTTTAAAATAAAAGTTAATTAACACATATTACCAATAAAAATATTTACTCATTAGTCACTACCTCATTAGCACTATGGGTGAAAGCAATGAAAAGCGCAGCGGGAAAACATGAAAGTTTTGTGGTCCACGTATTGAAAACGACTAATAACGGCTTGGATTTTGTAAACTCCACCGGCCTATCGTTTTTATCTGATCCAACGATTTTATCATGTTTGTCTTCCTGTTATTTCACAGCTCGACTTATATCCGTTCAGTACATCCACCGTCATTCAAATTTTTTTTTACGAGTCACTATTGTCTAAAAAATTAAAATAATTTTTATATATTTATATCTGAATAATGGAAATGTAAATTTTATTCTTGTTCGTCATGCTTTGACCATATTAGCTTGAATAAGAGGAAGTTGTGGGTGCTTTACATTTATTAAAATACAATTTTTTCAAATTCTATTTGTCTTTTTTTCCCCCTCCATAGTATTGATTAATTTTTTAAACCAATATCTTATGACAATAATTAAGGTAAGCGAGATGGAAGTATGAGTTGTGAGGGAATTAACGAAGCCACTTAGTCTCTTACTATTTTTTGCTATAAACTGCTTTTGTAAATTTGAAATCTGAAATGTATTTCTGCCATCTTACCCGCTCGGTATTTTTATGCCTTTTCCATTATCAATTTCTAAATAAATCTTTACAGAAAAAAAGAGAATTTAAAAAAAAATTTGACATTATTCTTATCTTTTTTTTTTTTTTCTTTTTTAAATTCATAAATCTGATTTCGATCAAATTTATAGTGATGACGTAACCTAAAATGATAGGAGTTTTCACATATTTTAACGAAAACGGTGATGGTGTGGGGTGCGAGGTAAAATTGATGTATTATCCACCCATTTAACCCTTTATTCATAACCCTTATTTTTCATAGTCAATAATTTTAAATATCCCAGCAATTTGCCTTTTTTTTTCCTTCTGTCTAGGAATCGATTTTATCGAAGACTTACGGAAATTTCGTTTTTTTAAAAATCATTCATAAAATTGTTATGTTAATTAAGGGGTTTTTGAAGGTTAGCTTGTTAAACAAGGGTAAACATCAAAGGGCGCTTGGAAGTTACATTCAAGGATATCAAACGGCGTAACATAAGTCAAGAGAGAAAGATGCTGTTAATATATATGAAAAAAGGGCTTTCCTCTTACTAAAGTTTACCTTCTTACCTTACCCACCGAAAAGGACACGGATAGGCTTAGTTTGACAAATTCCGAGGAGATCTCTCTCATCAGAGGCTTACTTACTTTTCCGTCGGTGATTTTCTCTTCACCTTTTTCCCTCTCTTCTGGAAGAATAATCTGTTAAAATTATAAAACATTTTTTTTTGTAAAGGAAAAATTATTATTGCCCTACGATTTATAAACAAAAAAAATCTCATTCGGCCAAGTCCGCCCAAGTGTTGAACCCACACTACCAAGATCTGGGGTTCAAAACTCGTACTTAAAATGCAACAAAATTTTTTTTTCTAAAATAATTAGTTTGTGGATCGCCCATTTTTTTCTTTGATACCATGGCATTATGGCAATAGCCCTCACATGGTACAATCCCGCTTTCCTTATGGGTTTTTTAAAGACGTGAGGTGATAAAAAGCATCTCATAAATCATACGCAATTTTATTCAAAACTCTTGATGTGATGAAAAGCCTCTAGTTTTAATATTTTCTGGTCATATTAAACGGGTTAAAAAAAAAAAAATGGAGGGGTCCTTTTCTCTCCCTCACAATGTGGTGGCCGTATCAATTTCATTCTGTTGTCTGAGTTGCTATTCTTCCTCCCTTTCTTCCTTCCCCTGTGTTAACATTTCATGATTTATTGTTTTGGATTTCGTTTTAATCAATTGAAGACTCCTTCCCTTTTGTGAGTAATACCACATGAAAGGAACGTAATTCAAATCCTAATTTCATTGAAGAATTGGCCTCCTCGTTATTTTCTTTTCATGAGAATGTTTGATGCGGAATACTATAAAGAAAAGCTTCGAGTTACAAATTTTAAAAATTATTTTGTTTCAACTTGAAAAAATTTTTTCTCGGAGTACTTAATTTTTTTTCGTCTTTTAAATGAGGGAAAAAGTCTATAAAAGTATACGAGTCACAAAAGCATGTGTGACTGTTTTTCTGGAGTTATTTTTAGTCCTCAGGTCGAGAGGGTCCTCGACGTCTCTAGTGTTTTTTGTTTGTGTTTCCGCCCTCGTTAGCGGGCTTGTTAACTGTTTTTTGATACTAAACATTCTCAATGGGAAAATTCAGATCGACTTCTTAATGTGGGCATGGGACCAAATGTGAAGAGGCATCTTAAAATAATGTTTTTTTTCCGTGGAAAAAAGTACTCAAATTGTGTTAATTTATTAAAGTATACTTTAATCGCCTTGCGAGTCACGGAATCTAAGAATTTTCTATTAGCAATTTCACTCAAGTGCACAGGGCGTTCGTAGACCCTCGTGGGAGCCGGGTGGAGGAAAGGGACGTAGAAAGAGAGGGCAAACTTTCTTTTGTGAATTAAACAAGTTTATCTATTGCGATTGCAGAAAAAGAATGTAACAACTGAAAGAAAGAAAAAAAAAAAAAAAGGTTTATGCGACTCCCGTCTTTTACTATTCAAGCCACAAAGCGTCCGTACATTTGTATGCCGGTTCTGACCTTTGTTCCTCAATACCGAGCCGGTAGAACTGATCCCTTCAGAAGTAACAGGAAAGGTCAGACAGGCACCCTCCATAGGGTTTAATAAGTCGTAGTCGTCTTTGTGGAAAGCGACCCGGGGGTGGGGAAAAAGGGAGAAAAAAAGACGTCAGCCCTACAAAACATTCGACCCCTTATGATTACGTGAAACTCCCCCTTGTTTCAAACTCAACGATACGGCTGTAACTCGCCCACTTTTTCATACTATTTCTGACGAGTCAAAATAATGATAAACGACACGAAACAAAAGTACAACTTTGCCGGCCAAAACAACGTTTGATGGTCTTAATTTAAATCGAAGTTTCCTTTTGAGATTGGTCATATTTCAAATTTCTTGAAAATTTTTTGAATATTTTCTGTAGAAATTTTCTCGAAATAAAAATGTAATTTTTTTTTCCAACGATGTATCATATGCATGGGGTAAAAAAAAAGACGAGAAAAAAAAAGGTTTGGGGTTAAAAATCTTCTGGAAAAGCCACAAACTCCCTCACCGCCAATTTGAGGAATTTGTAGAAGGAGGTGAAGTGTAGGGATGAGAGGGTATTTCGCTCGTTGATGGGCCTGGTGAAATTTATTATCTCTCTACTTAGTATTCACTACATGAATAACCTTTCCTATGAAATGTTTGCTTTATGGATGATGCCGAATTACATTTCGACCTCCCGCAATCCCGTTTATCCTGCTTATCGTTCCGTCTGAAAAATTGTCATCAATCAATCCGAGCCCTTCCTGAATTATTAAAATAAAACGTCAAAAATCAATGAATCTCTGGTTATAGAAACAAAAGCCTTTCTTTCGAAAATCCATTTGATCCCATCTTTTTCTCCCTTTGTTCCGTGTAATTGAGGGGAAAAAAACACTTTAACGCCTCCTTAGAATTTGATATTTATTACAAAGGTCGTCAACATTGTATAAATTTTTTTTATTCTTCAGCCAACCGAAAATGTTTCACCTGAAGTAACTTCAAATTTTAACAATGTACGTTATTGATAATTTATTTTGGGTCGCGAACTCGGCACTATGATCTCGGAAGCAAGCCGAGGGGAAAAACCCTAGAATACACCTATAAAAACCATAAAAAGTGTGTTTATTGGACGGAAAAACCAAATTTCTTTTCCATTTCATCATCGATTTGTGCCAATTTTTGGGAGTTGATGGTTCTTCCGTCAATTGAATTTTTGTTATTTTGAGCAAAATCATATATCCTTTTTCCTGCCTTATCCTTGAATGTAAACATAAGGCGGTGAGTGAGTGCTCTATCGACGAAAATAAAAAGTTAAAAATTGGGGAAGAAGCAAAAGTGCACCTCTGCGTTCAAGCTTCACAGATTTTGTTTCTTACTTTTTAGTTTGATTAATAAACCATTGTGCCATGTCAATTTTTTTTATTTATACCTCTTATCGAGAGGAATAACAAATACCCATTTAAAGTTCTCGGAAACAAAGCGGCTCGGCGGGAATCACGCTTTTGTGAATAATATTTTCGTGACACGCTCAACTCCCTTATTAAGGACGTAGCGAAGCCGGGATCAGGACTTAAAAACCTATGTTAAGAAATTAAAAACTTTCTTCACCCCTTGCTTTTATCAAGATGATCGCGGATGATTGTTAACGAGGGGGGGCCTTCTCAAGATCTAACGAGGTCAAACCCCACCCTCGGTCTAATGTGAAATGCTCAAACCCAACAAATTTAGGCTATTTCTTATTCAGTGTTTGCCCATAAATTAGTACGCTTTACGAGCTTTCCTATTTCAATTCTCACCACAAACTTGTTTTTCTTACTTCTCGAGCTTTAATGGCATCATAGTCTTTATCTTCTTAACTTTTTTTTAAATCAATTTTCATGAAAAAATTATTATGCTATTTATTAAAATAGATGCGTTTATTTTTGTACAGGTCAACATTTTTTTCTAAATACGTGGCGCAAAATTACCTACAATCAGATTTAAAAAAAATTTTTTGCACTTTTTTTTTGTGTAAGCGAGTCGGGGTTCAAAATTGCTAAGTAATTTTTTTTTAATTTTAAAAAAATTGCGTGCAGCACTCTCATCTTGATATTACATTAAATGAAACAGAAACAGCGTAAGAAAATTAAGTTGGTAAAAGAAGGGTGGGAATGGATAAAAAACGAGACTTAAAATACCACGTATAAATACGTACATTAAATTAAAAATAAGTATAGCGAAGCATGCATCACAAAATTTATTATGCCTTGGTAGGTGTGCATTTTTAAAGCAGAATTTTTCTTAACTGATTCCGATAGAAAAATATTAATATCTCACTTTTAACGCTCCAAATGATGATCCGAGGATGAAAGAACCTAGCAAACGCTCGTTTCGTTGTTTTCGCAATCAAAGATAGTTTTAACTCTTTCAAATCTTAAGTTATCCGACCAGAATGTACATCTCATCATATTTTTGGTGAACTCCTTATTTAAACTAAAATAATTTTTCTCCGCTTTGTCGACGCCAAAATATGTTAAAGTCGATCTTAATTTTTTTAGTCAATAATTACGTGAGTTTTTTAATTTACAAAATGGAGACTCGTGGCTTATCTTGACATTTTCGAGTGCCCCCACTATAATGAAAGCCTTTTTATCTTTACTTTTATATTAATTCATTTACTAGTTGCTCTTATTAATCTTGATGGTCATAATTGATTCAAAATTCTTTTTTCTTTTAGCACCTTTAGGTTATCAATTTATGTTGCAAATGACGGGTTCAACATATAATTTTGTGACAAATTCTTAAAAAAAAACTTTTTTAAAACAAAAGGGTTCTCGACCAGGTACTTTGTATAGAAACGCCCCTTTTCCAACTCCGCCCCTCTTTTAAGCGCCTAGAGTAGTAATGACTTTATGATTTATGTATAAGTAACCCTTAGTGTTTTGGGAACAATTCCGAGGAAATCGGCACCCATTGTTTAAGGATATCCCTCTCCGGTTGGTCTAACAGTTATGTTTTATGGTTTCACATTAATTTAATGCGGAAGGCGCGCTTCGCTCGTGTTAAGGCCTACCCCCGCCTCGCCGCCTTTCCTTCTGTTTACCGTTCCTAATGATTCTTCTTCTCTATTTGCTTCCCGGCCCCCAGTAATGAGGAAATTGCGTTCTCCAGTCATTAACGGATTAGATGACGGCCATTTAACAAAAAAAACCCAACTATCGATTATTGCGCTTAATCAATAAAGCATTTCTAAAAAACTGAAAAACTTTACCACAGGCCAGTCTAAAATATGGTTGGTATTTTCTATCTAAGACCTAACTCCGTAATATTCCCATCAATAGTGAGACTGGAAACACATTTTCAACATTGTTGATATTAATAATAGTTCAATAGGTGATTGCTTGATTCTGATTAAATTTTCACTATTCAATAGCGACGCTTAAATATCATTTTAGTAATTTACTCGGCGGCATACATATTAAGTTTGATGGAAGGGCGAGCGATAATGTTGATCGTAGAAGCCTATTATTGTTTGCCCGAACAATCCGTTCTCGAAACCATCCGCGAGGGCTGTCGAAGTTTATTATATTATGTAATCAAAATAGGACATTTGTAACTGACAAAACTGTCATATGAATAGTAGAAGTGTATACTGTTTAGGTTATGGCAATTCCCGTATGCAAAGGAAAAAAATTTGCATATATGTCAATTTTCGATGGTAGTTTGAAAAACTATCATTAGCTTGGAGCAGGCCCCGATGAAACTTAAAAATTCTGGGATCACATTTTTTGAATCTTCAATTTTTTGCCTTTTGTTCTTGAATTTGAGGTATTTATTGGTGAATGTTCGATTTCTAAACTCCCTTCAATCTTTCGTTTCCTTCCGTTCCCTTGTTTACGAATAGGTGTAAAATCATGTCCGTGTTTTGTTCTTTATGTGTTAGACGATGATTTTGAAACAATGATGCTATACAATTTCTGGCGGTGGCGTTAATAGTTTAGTGATCCCTGGTATGAGGTAGATTGTTACAATTATTGTCGGATTCGAAGCAGCATTAGGGCTAGAGACGATAAGGTAGGCTGGGGGATCGATATATGTTGATAAAAGCATGAATACTACCCTATCATATTGCGTGTTCGCCGCCTCTACTGGAAAAACCGTAAAAAAAGGTGGAGATCTCGCGTAAATAGGTCAACATTTATGTTAGATTTCCACTATATCCTATCATAATTTTTAACATTTTTTTTTCTCTTTTCTTATCCTTTGTAAATATTTTTAGTTTTATTTTTACTTCTCGACTTATCGGTTAGATGGCACAGGGCTAAACCTGGCATGCTCCTTCTAATTATACATTTATGAAAACACGCGATACACTTCATTTGACAAGTAAGTACAGGGTCACGCCAGATCTTGAGCTGACTGATTGGAATTGCAAAACTTAACGAAAAGGTTTTTCTTCCGCTTTCGACTTATTTTTTTTATCTTCCCCACTCTATATAATGAACCCCGTTATTCAATAAATGAGATAGTTGTTAAAATCATTATTTATAATGAAATCTATCTATTGATCTAAATAAAAATATTTACCTTCTCAGTCTCATTTTCAAGTAGAGATTCTTAGTTTTGCAGTTTAGGCCGAAAGGTAACACCAGAACTGCTTGTCCGATATCGGCTAATATGATGAATAAACTTGTCATTCGAATTGGTTTTGAGGATCAAGAGGTAACTTCAAAAATATAAATATGAAGGAAGTTAATAATAGTGAAAAACAAAAAAGAAAAAAGACTTTGTTTATTTTTCATTTTTATTTTCTTCTGTCTTGCACTAGGTACAAAATTAATTTCGAGCCATTACATATGAGCGCAAATAAAAAAAAAATTAAGGATACCTCCGACGTATACGCATGAAAGAGTTTGAAGAAAATGAGCTGTATTTTTCTGTAGGTAGTTTACTTCCTTTTTGTTACTTTTAAGGGAATGCCGTTTAATGAGGGCCTCAGTAAGGGCCCTGAATCATCATTTAAGATTGTTTGAGAAAGAGAAAGTGGTGGGAAATACTGAAGGGAATATTTTTCCTCTCTCTCTTTTTTTCCCTACTGTATCCAGGATCCGAAAGAACATCTACCTAATTGAATTTTTCCTACCACCGGTCCAGCGCGCTTCTCCCTTCACCGCTGACTCAATTATTTGTAAAATAGATTTTTCAATGGCCATTATTATCGAATTAAAAAAAAGTTTCATCGAATTTTTTTTTATCTCTTAAAATTAAATTTTTTTTCATTTTCAATATTTGAGAAAAGAAGACGTCCGATTTCTGAGGGTGGAAGTAGGTTGGGGTGGCATCTTACTAAATTACTACCCCCTTCTCCTTTCCCACTTCATCCTTTTCGAAATATACTAGGTAATTAATACAGAAGGAGATTAATTGAGGATTTCCCTTGAGTTTCCTTGGCTTGGGTGTGGATGGTGGCGGAAGAGGACGCTTCAAGGTGGCGAAACGGCTTTAATTTAATAAGTTTTGTTTTAAATTTAGATCCCCTTTTTTAACTAAAGGAAAAAAAATAATTTAAACAATGAAAGAAGTAAAATAGAAGCTTTTAAATCTGTTTTTAAGGCTAATTTCGGCTTAAAGGATTATATTTGATTAAAAAAAGATAAAACTTGATAGATAAGGAAGAAATTCGTGGCTCTCCTAGGGTTTTCAAGAATGATCCGATTTCAATTATGAAAGTTGGTTGGAGGGTCCTTAAAATTCTCAATTTTGATTTTTTTTTATGTCCAAAAATGGAAATCTACTGAAACGGGTTATTAGCGAACATTTAACCTTGAATATCTTAAGTAGAGACTTCGTAGATTCCAATTAATTTTTAAAATAAAAAAACGTTCGAAAATTGGCGTCGAAACACAAAAAAGATAAGAAATTAAATGTGCTATTGTACGTTGTCATTCTGAATTGGGAGTCGAAGGGTGGTGAGAAAGCTGGTTCTGACT
This sequence comes from Orius insidiosus, assembly GCA_014119065.1. NCBI lineage: Eukaryota > Metazoa > Arthropoda > Insecta > Hemiptera > Anthocoridae > Orius > Orius insidiosus. The sequence continues at coordinate 13,064 of JACGAQ010003636.1, forward strand.
TTTGATTTCTCATTTACTTGTCGCGTTTCGGCCGCCATTTTTCGATTAATTTGTATTCGGAGAAAAGATTTAGAATGTCACTACCTAGTTGGGTTGTGAAAAGAGATAAGTTTCAATTTTATTTTCATTACCATTTTGGGTGGAGACATTTTAAAAAATTTGTTGCGGCCGATTTTCACCAAATTTTCACCAATATTACTCCTTATATTTTTTCGAAGTTTTGGTGTAAAAAAATTGCCACTTTTTAATTACATATTATTTTTTTAGTAGAGAAATTTTCATACTTCTACCCATTACGAGAGGCACATCGGTAGGCCAAAGAGCCCATTATTTCTACCTTGACACTTAAAAAAAATTCGAAAAAAAAAGAACTTCGAAAAATTTTCACGAAAAAAAGCGCAAATTTAAAAAGGAATCCCTGAAGTATTTTTGGAAAAAAACTCGGAAAATTTTTCGTATATATAATATAAATAATTATTTATAGTAATTAAGATTAATATATTTAGTATTATATATTAAAAATAATATAGGAATTTAATAAATAAGAATTATTTAAAAATGGCATTATAGATCGGTTTTCAAAAAGTCATCTTAGCTTTAGTTTCCAGAAGTTATCGAAATATAATTAAATCTCCTTTCACAATTTGGTAATTAGAATTCTTAGAAATTATTGAAAATTTATACTCTGACCGAAGGTTTGACTTTTTTTTTTTCTCAGAAACTGATGTGGATTATTCTCCTTGTTGCCGTGGGGCATAAGGTTTTTTTTGTTGGGAAAAAAGGAGGGAACCTTTTATAAGGTCTAAGTACTCCCCTTTTGACTGTGTTGAGAAGAGGCATTTTTAATTTAATTTTCCCGGCAATTTATGTTTACACGTACAAGTCGGAGAGGATTAACTCCCCGACTTCCGCATCGCTCGCCGGCTCAGTGCCAAGGGATCGCCCGACCGGGAAAGCAGACAACGTCGCCGCTTCCCAAACCACATTCGCCTTTTTTTTTGAATCTCCGTTTTTTTCATCACCCTTCACCTTTGGCACTCCAACGATCAAATATTTGGAAGATTTCAGCACCGACCAAGAAACGTGATCACAGAGACGATATTTGTTTTTAAGTTCTTTTTTTGGTTTTATTTTATAAAATTGTTACTCGGACGAGGTGAGTCCACCATCTTGGTTTAAATTTTCAATCTTAATTTTTCATACGGAGGTACCTCTTTTCTTTTTCTTTTATCTTTTCGTTTTTTTTAAATGTCATATTAGCGATAATAAACCGCCCCTATTAATTATCTTTTTTTTGCTCTTTAATTTACCTATTTTTATTTTTATTTTTCTTTCTTTTCTTAACACAAAAAGGGAGATCCGGATTTGTCCAAATCCAAAAGGGAAAGACCCCCGGATCCCCAACATTTGGTCCTCAGCGGGCCGGATTATTGTCGCTAATTTTCCCCGTAAAAAAAAAAAAAAAATTTTTTTGTCATTTTAATTAGAGTCATTTTTTCGTCGGACGAGTTTCAACATGTCCACAACAGACAAGGAGAAAGTCGCTGAATCGAAGGCTGAAGCGAAGACACTTAAAGCGAAGACGACGTTTTTGAAGATGAATTTTAACGCTATTGCCCATGAACTTAAAGCGATCACCGAACAAGGCCGTAAAATAGATGATAATGCAGATCCTGGCGTAGTTCTCCTATTTAAAGGTATGATGAATTCAATAGATGATGTTTATCGCAGACTTACTCAAACTTGGGAGGAGTTGCTGCAAGTTTATATTTTGCATGACCAGGAAACGGAGTTTCCGACCGAGGCGGAGAAAAATATTTACGCCAATACTAAGCGATATTTTTACGAAGCCAAGGCAAAGCTTGTCGAAATAAGCGAGGCAGCCCGACCGTCTACGAATCCGGAGATGACCTTGAACGCTTCGCAAAGCATACCCGCCCGTTCTCGCTTCCCTAAATTAAAGTTACCTACTTTTTCAGGCAAGCTTTCAGAATGGCCGATCTTCAGAGATAATTTTACGTCGTTGATACATAAGGATGAAAATATCAGCAAAATGGACAAGTATCACTACCTCATCGGATATCTTACGGATCGAGCGTTAGACGTCATCAAATCGATTCCACTTCTCGAAAATAACTACGACCTTGCTTGGAAGACACTCAGCAAGACTTTTGATCATAAGCGGACGTTGGCAAGTACTTACCTAAATACTTTGATAAATTTTAAGCCAATGACTGGCAAAATTAACCCTGATATTCTGCAGAATTTTCTTTCGATTGTTCCTCCAAATATCGCCGCTTTCAAAAACTTGAAAATCGATCATCCAGAAGAATACATTTTTTTTGAATTAGCCATCCGCATTTTAGACACTCAGACCAGAGAGGCCTTTGAAATGCAAAACTCGTCAGTCGACTACCCCACGTTTGAATCGCTCGTCGACTTCGTACAAGATCGTATGAGGGCTCTTCAGCATTCTACTTCCGAGACTTTCAAGCCGTCCAACGTCGTCGAAACTTCTAAACCGCCGAAGTCTCCTAAGGCTTTTGAGCCGAACAGACCTCAAGTCAGCGTTTTGTCAGCTAATACGTCGAATAACGTGAAAAAGGCGGGTTTGCCGACCTGTAAGATCTGCAACAACACTCATCGCATTGCCGAATGTTCTACTTTGCTGCAGGCGTCACCCTCCGAGCGATTAGTCATGCTTAGAAACCATCGCTGCTGCTTCAACTGTTTGCATCCCGGACAGCATACCGCAGCGGATTGCAAATCGGCTAGAAGATGCGACCAATGTCAACGTCGTCACCACACCTTGATTCATCAAGCATTTGCGGACAAGTCACCCCCACATACGACAAAAGAAAAGGATACGACTTCACCAACCTCGTCAACATCCTCTACAAAGCCTTCGGTACAACTAGCAGCTGTGGACAACGCCAACAGCGTCCTGTTGGGTACAGCTGTCGCGCTAGGCCGAGATGCTGACGGAAAATACCAGCCAGTTCGACTGGTGCTCGACTCTGGAAGTCAACGATCCCTCATAACCACGCGGTGTGCCCAAAGATTAGGCTTAATCTCGACACCCAGTCCTCATCAACTGGTCGGAGTTGGCCAGGTGAAGCTGACTGAACGTTTGGGCCAAGTAAACTGTATAATCAAGACGGATCAGCCGAAAAGACCGTTGATTTCGGCCCCGTGTCTGGTAGTTTCGACCATCACGGGTGATTTACCACAAACGACCTTACCCGGATCCATTTTGGAAACTTTTAAGTCTTACAAGCTCGCTGATCGTACATTTGGGAAACCTGGACCCGTAGACATCTTGCTCGGCGCTGACCTGTATGGAGACATCGTCATAGGAAAACCGATACGTATCTCGCCCGTCGACCCGACTCTCCTAAACACTGTTTTTGGGCATGTGCTTCTAGGGAAATACGGAATTCAAACGAAGCGACCTCCACAGTTCTTCTGAACAGCTGCACGGACGAAATCAACACGACCTTAAAACGATTTTGGGCGATCGAAGAACCGGTTTCCACGAAAATCGTGTCTCCGGACGACGAGTGGTGTGAAAATCATTTCGTAGAAACTCACCAGCGATTGGAAAATGGACGCTACGTTACTCGCTTACCTTTCAATGGCCACCAGACGTCCTTAGGTGAATCTCGACCTCAAGCCATGACCCGATTTTTGCGCCTCGAATCGACGCTTCCAAGAATCCCATCGCCAAGAAATCTTATGATGATTTCTTGAGAGAATATTTAGACCTCGGTCATATGACCCTCGCAAAAACTCCTGGAATTTATTACCTACCACACCATGCTGTGAAAAAGATGGATGACATCGAAGGAAAAATCAGAGTCGTCTTCGACGCATCTGCGAAAACCTCAACTCGATCATTGAACGACTGTTTACATGCAGGACCTAAATTGCAACTGGACATTGCGGACATCCTTCTCAATTTTCGACGCCATAAATTCGTTTTCACTACCGACATAAAAAAGATGTATCGCCAAATTTTGATTGATACGTCTGAAACAAAGTTCCAACACATTCTTTGGAGGTTTCGACCGGATGAAGAAATTTTGGATTACGAACTATTAACCCTGACCTACGGCATGTCTTGCGCCCCATTTATTGCGTTACGAGTGATTAAGCAACTGATCGAAGACGAAGGTCCGTCGTATCCGCGGGCAGCGGAAGTTCTGAAGACCGACATATACATCGACGACGTCGTAACGGGAGCGTCTTCATTCGACGATGCTCTTGACTTGATCGTCCAGCTCATCAAGCTTCTGCGGAAAGGCTGCTTTGATTTGGGAAAATGGTCGTCGAACTCTTCTGAACTTTTGAAGCGTGCTGGGTGACTGCGGAGGACAGCTTGGTTAATTTGGCGAACAATGAAGACCAGACCATCAAAATCTTGGGGCTCCAATGGAATTCGACCCTCGATAGCTTCTCCTACAAGATCAGAGAGCCTCCACCCGGAATAACGAAACGAACCATCCTATCCACCACGGCACGTTTATACGATCCCCTCGGATTTCTTTCACCGGTAATATTCACCGCCAAGAAAATATTACAAGACATTTGGATCGCCGGTTCGGGATGGGATGAACCCCCTCCGTCAAAGGTTGCTAACCATTGGACAACGTTTCTTGCCGAACTACCTTCTCTTTCTGAAGTTGACATTCCTCGATTTCTTCGTATTGACGAAAAGGCGAGCTATAGCCTCCTAGGATTTTCCGATGCGTCGGAAATTGGCTATTGCGCCGTCTTATACCTCCGAGTTCAAGTTGCTTCTCACGTCAACCTCTTTTTATTGAAGGCGAAAACTAAATTAGCCCCGCTTAAGCCGAGCTTAAGCGTTCCGAGACTGGAGCTGCTGGGAGCTAAGCTTCTTACCACGTTGCTGATCAGCATTAGCGCCTTTCGTGCTCATTTGCAGAGCCCGAAAGTTTTCCTGTTCACCGACTCCATGACCGTCCTGTCTTGGCTGAAAACCCCCTCTCATCTGAAGATGTACGTTGCACAACGAGTCAACGCGATTCTCGAGGACTCCGAACCAACATTTTGGCACCACGTCAGAAGCAAGGAGAATCCCGCCGATATTGGATCCCGTGGCTTGATGCCTAGCCAGATTATCGACAACGGCTTCTGGTGGAACGGCCCTTCTTGGGCCTCCGGTCCTCTTGATCGATGGCCTCTTCAGAAACTTCCGACGAGACCTCCAGAAGACTTACCCGACTTAAAAGGCGATCGAGTTCACGTTAATGTCACCACGACCGATTGGGACCTCGAGAGTTGGACGCAGAGATTTTCCTCATACACTCGGCTGATACGCTCCCTTTGTTACGTTTACCGATTTCTCAGCCGTCCGCGGGATAAACGCACCGGCGCCATCGACCATAGCGAATTTCAAAAGGCTCTATCCTCTTATTTAGCTAAGCTGCAGTCACGATTTTATGCGGACATGGATATTCAGCAACGAAATTTATTTAATGTACTCAATGTGTTTCAGGACGCCAGTGGCATTTACAGGGTGGGCGGTCGACTGAAAAACGCCAACTTACCGTACGAAGAGCTCCACCCAATCTTGCTGCCACGACGGTGCCACTTCAACACCCTGATCGTTAACTACTACCACAAGGTATACAATCACGTTGGCCCGCAGACGTTGATGTCGCTCATTCGAAAAATATACTGGATTCCAGCGGGGAAGAACTTCGTCAAGAAACAGTCTCGATCATGCCACGTCTGTTACAAGTGGTCGGCTCGACCCCAGCCTCCCTACATGGGTGACCTGCCTGGAGCCCGGACATCCGAAAATACTGTTTTTCACCACGTTGGTGTTGATTTTGCGGACCGTTGCAATGTCGCGAGTCGTCTCGTCGTAGGAGTCCACTCGTCAAATCTTACATCTGCTTGTTCATTTGTTTTACAACCAAGGCCATACACCTGGAAATTGCCAAGGACCTCAGCACTGAAGGTTTTTTGATTGCCTCGACCGATTTATCGCCAGACGTGGCACCCCTGCTCACATGTACTCCGACTGTGGCACCAATTTTGTAGGAGCGTCACGATATCTGAAGGAAGTCGAAGAATGGATGAACGCTCAAGACACGAAAACTTCGCTGATAGACTGCGCTGCTGTAAAGGAATCACCTGGCATTTCAACCCCCCTCGTTCACCCCACTTCGGGGGACTGTGGGAAGCAGGAGTAAAATCCGTCAAAACGTTATTGTTCAAAACCTTGGGCCAACAACCGTTCACAGAAAAGGAGTTGAATACGATGGTAGTGAAGATTGAGGGACTACTCAATTCCCGGCCCTTAACACCACTGTCAGATGACGCTAATGACCTTCAACCCTTGACCCCGGCTCATTTCCTCATTGGAAAGACATTGAAAAATTATCCCGATTATGACCTCACCGATGAGAAGGAGCAGTTACTTTCGCGGTGGCAGTATTTGCGCCGCAAGGTACAAGATTTTTGGAGCAGATGGAAGACCGAATATCTGCAATCTTTACAACCCAGGAAAAAGTGGTTACGCGATCCACCCAACTTACAGATCGGCGAATTAGTACTCGTATACGATGAAAAGACGCCGCCTTTCCACTGGCCTCTGGCCCGAGTTATAGAAGTTCAACCCGGCAAAGACGATATCGTACGAGTAGCCACTATCAAGACACAACAAGGAACCTATAAACGATCAGTCGCCAAATTGGTGCGGCTGCCGTTTACCCAAACGAGCGTACCCCCCCAGGAAAATTAAGGTGTATGTTGAGAAGAGGCATTTTTAATTTAATTTTCCCGGCAATTTTGTTTTACAACAAGTCGGAGAGGATTAACTCCCCGACTTCCGCATCGCTCGCCGGCTCAGTGCCAAGGGATCGCCCGACCGGGAAAGCAGACAACGTCGCCGCTTCCCAAACCACATTCGCCTTTTTTTTTGAATCTCCGTTTTTTTCATCTTCACCTTTGGCACTCCAACGATCAAATATTGGAAGATTTCAGCACCGACCAAGAAACGTGATCACAGAGACGATATTTGTTTTTAAGTTCTTTTTTTGGTTTTATTTTATAAAATTGTTACTCGGACGAGGTGAGTCCACCATCTTGGTTTAAATTTTCAATCTTAATTTTTCATACGGAGGTACCTCTTTTCTTTTTCTTTTATCTTTTGTTTTTTAAATGTCATATTAGCGATAATAAACCGCCCCTATTAATTATCTTTTTTTGCTCTTTAATTTACCTATTTATTTTTATTTTCTTTCTTTTCTTAACAAAAAAAGGGAGATCCGGATTTGTCCAAATCCAAAAGGGAAAGACCCCGGATCCCCAACAAGAACACAATTCTTTAGCTCCTACAGAACAAAAACATTTAGGTTAATATCGTAGGGGTGAAACTTTCGTCATAAAAACGTACCGTCATAATCTCAACATAACGCCAACGAAATCGACTTCTTCAACCTTTCCCGCCTATTTGTGACGAATTTATGACGATTTGCTTTCATGCCATAAGGCACATTTTAAATTATGGAATAAAATTCCTCTATTATGTTATGTAAAAATTACTACTAAACGATTTTATGACAAAATGTGCCTACCTATTTCATAGGTTAACATTTTTTTTGAAACAATTAAATGGGAACGATTTTGGGGAATTGATGTAGTGGGAGGGGAAAAAAACGTGGTTGTAGGTAATTGTGCATATAATACATTCCGGTAGGGGGATGTTGAGGTCGGTAAGGCAAAATAAGCCTTTTCCTCGGAGCTGGAGAAGGCACCTCCGCTGGTAAACGGCTCCCTCTCCACTTCCCGTATGTAAAATTCATGAAACCTCGATCAGAGTTCCTCGTTCAACGGTCGCGCCCGTCTCCTCCCCCGACCTTTTATTCCTCCGGTTTAATAACAACTGGGGATTTATGAAGGAATTGTATTTTAACCTTTTTTTTCTTACCTTTTTTTCTTTATATCTTCCTCCCTCTTTTTTATTACAGTAAAAAAAATTATAGTTTAAATGAAATCATTTCTTTTATTACGTTCTCAAACAACAGATTATAGGTCCTTTTAATGTGTCTTAAAAACCCCGAAGGGGTCAAAGTGACCGGTTTATTATATATCGTAATTCGAATCATGCGGATCCCCCCTTTTATTTTTTAGATGTTAATTTTTTTCAAAATTCCCCGGTTCTTTTTTTAACCCTCGTTCACTCTTCTTCACCAAAATGCAAAAATTTTTTAAGTTCTTTTTTTTTTAGAAAATTTTTTTTAGTATCAAGGTAGAAATAACGGGATTTTCGCCCAAGGGAGGTCCCTCTCGTAACGGGTGGACGTATGAAATTTCTCCCTACTAAAATAAAAATTAATGTGGAAAATTGATTTTTTAATCCAAAAATTTTTAAAAAATATAAGGAGTTTTTGGTGAGAATTCGGTGAAAATCAGAACAACGGTTCGGCAGCATTGCAGTTTTTAAAATTTCAAACGTGCATATCTCCGCCATTTTTTCGAAATTCAAAAATCGCAGACGATAAGTTCTTGTTCAATTATTCAGGAAGATGTGTGAAAATTTGGTGAAAATCGGTTGGAAACTGCGACCGTAAAATGTTCCGGAAAAAATGCTACGGACGGACGGCCGGCCGGACGGAACCACAGACAAAGTTGAGATCGGTAAACATTCGATTTGACCCTCCGGGATCTGGAAGACCCTTCCCCAACAACCCGACGCGTCCTTTTCCGCACTAGTGCTGTAAACGGCACATTCTCGCGCTGTGACGGTGAACGCCCCACCCCCCCTCCCCAGGAAAAACTGACGGCTGTAATTTTAGTAAACTTCACCAAATTTTCCCTTTTTCCTTTGCTTAGACAACAGTACGAGGTGCTGCATTATTTTCAATTTAAGTATTTATTATATTTCATTGGAGCACTCTTCAAAAATTTAATAATGGCCCAATACCACTCGAGGCCTCAAAATAAACGCTCATTTTCCGAACCGAATTCAGATTTTCCACATTACATATTCATTGCGGTTCAACTGTTTTCATTAAAAGCCGGAGGTACCTGACTTAATTATCAAAGCCCATTAAGTCTCACCCAATAAGGCTCAACTGAATATTTATTTCACCGCGGTTGGTACACGGATGGAAATAATAAAGGATCGATCTAGCTAAACCTTAAACACGAATAATTAATCGCGAATAGATTGAATAATAAAAATAAAAGAAGGGTTCTTTTTTAGTCAAAAAAGGTGGGAAAGTATATAGACAGAAGTAATTTGATGTCTTTATTATGTAAGGGTTGTGTACTAAAACCTTGTGCGTATGAAGATAAAGGAGCGTATGCAAGATGGGGGAATTTGTGTCGCGGAATATGTTTACCATAATAAAATGGGCGGTTGGGTTTTTTTCTCTCTTTTTCTTGGGCCGACGTCTATGTCTTAAACCTTTATCCGTAGAGCTTCTCATAACAGGCCGAAACGAGCTTACCTTCCGACCTATCTCTCAATGTTTTAAGTCGGAGGTCTGAGAGTTTCTTCCGCTAAAAAAAAGAGGACGAAGACCAAAGTTTATTTTCTTTATCGAGTTACACGACGTTTTCCCCCTCTTTCTTTAGCTCTTTTCTTGAAATAAAAAGAGGTCAAAAACGATTTTTCTAAAAGATAAATCCCTGAAAATAGCATGCTTGTAAAAGAAATAATTGGTACAAAGGATAATAGCACTGTAAGTAAAGATTTTTTTAAATGTTTTTTGGGGTGCTGAATGCAAATTCAAGTTTGTCCCCTAATGAGCAGTGAGGTTTCTCTGAGCGGAGCGTTTTTGGCATTACTGGAGGAAACAGTTTACAGCATTTGTGCGGGAAAGGACCGTTTACAGCAATAGTGCGGAAATGACCGTTTATGGCACCACAGCGGAAAAGCACCATTCTCCGTAAGCGGCCATTCCCGGACTCTAGGGATTCCCAGAGTGTCAGGAGTGATGCCCATAAAAATTTCCCACACAGCCGAATTTTAAAGGCAATCAAACTGAATAAGGACCCTCACATTTATTCCGGAAAAAGGGTGGGAGCGGTATTCTCCTCATTCTAATTTTTTAGGAGACTTTTAAAAAAGCAATAAGGATATCGAATCCATGTTCTCGATAATGCAGATTTTGACCGATTGTCTAAAAAGTTTGGGTAGGATCGTTTTTCGTAAAGGGTTGGAAGTTAAGACAGTGTAATATTTTAGAGTAGGGCGATAGAAAAGGTGGTCGGGGGGGTTGCCTGGAAGGAGCTTCGGGGTATAACTTCTGAGTCGAGGGACTGTCCTAACTTTTCCTCCCTTCTACTGTTAGACCCCCTTTATAATGTTAATCACTCAGTTTTAATAACTCTGGAACAGTGAAGGGCGTGTTGAGAAGGGGCTTTAGAGCTTGAAATGAACAGCGAGCTCTCTCTTTTGTTAAGACGAGAACATAATCATTCCCCTTTTCCCGGTCCGGCGCTCGGGCTTAATTTCATACAAATTTCCCTATAACAATAAGAATAATAACAGGCTATTTCGCGACTTTTTTTACCCCTACTTTTTAATTGTAGGATTGGGAGTAATTTTGACACCTTCAAAAGAAGTCGGGATCTGAATAGAAGCTACAAAACCTTTCTTTTTTGTCTCTCACTCTCATTCTTTAATGAGACAACAGAAATAATAAATCAACAATAGAATTTGGTGTTGATATGACCCGGTATTAATCTGTCGATTAGCGAAATAGAGTAATTTAATATGATGATTTCTTTCACTAAGATAGTAAACGTTACTTTTCCGCACTGGCCTTCGAATCGGTAATAATTTCTTTCTATAACTAGAGTGGTAAACGTTGTTTTCCTGCACTATGGCATTTAGCGGTTATTGTCCGTATGGAAAACTGTCAATTTGATACTAGGTTATCAAAAGGCCGCATCGGAGAGGGGAACCGTCTTTTGCGGTACATGGTACAACTTTCCTCACTGGGGCTTTAGGTTTTAGATTATACTCGTAGTTCTAGGTTAGTAAGCTGTTATATCCCTTACTAGATCGGTAAGCAGTCATTTCCCGCACTAGGGTTCTAAGACGTTATTTCCCGCACTTGGGTGGTAAGCCGTCATTTCCCTTTTTTGAGAGAACGGACGATTTCTACGCACATTTATTATTATGACTATCCTTCGGCCCAGGCACTCAGTAATTTAAGAAGTATTATAAATTTTTAATAAATTCTCGGCGCATTAAAAACAATCTATTAACGTTTTAATAAATGTATGAGAGGGAGGTAGAGAAAAAGGAAGGAAACGGTGACAAATTAGAGTTATACGTTCTAGGGAAAACTTGCTGAGTTGGAACCTAATGTTTGCTAGTCTTTGCGTTTTCACCTCACCCTCCGACGAATTTCCCCCAATCCTAAAACAATACGGTTATCGATTTATTTATTTATTGTTTTTTGTCATCGCCCAGACTCGGAAAGCAATCAGTACCTCCCCTCTCATTCCTCACGCCAATCTGTTACCTATTGTATAATTGAAAAGCCAAATTGCCCTCCACAGAAACGGATAATGACGGAACCTTTCAATGTAATCAGCTCAAATTTTCAACGTGAAAATTCCATTTATTTAAACTCTTATTAGTTTGAAAATTATCCTTTTACCGCACTCGTGCGGTAAAGTGAATGTCAACCGTAAAGTTTCAAATCGAAATTCCTCTAACTACAGGCCTCTCGTCCGACAAAATTATTAGTTTATTGTTCATTGTGACTCATTTAGACTGAAAAGGGGATCAGAGTGGAGAGAGAGTTCGAATCCGTCTTGTTTGCCTCCCCGAGAAGTAATTTAGTGCTTTCTATTGTTTCGAGGCAATTAATCATTGCTTTGAGAGTAATGCCTAATTGCGCTCTGCTTCAGACTTAATCTATTGGCAGAAGATACTAGAACTCAAATCTTAGTTATAAAAGAAACATAATTAAAACTTAATAACTCATAAAAACTTTTAATTCCCAAAAAAATAATACCTCCAAGAAGACCATCTTTCAATTTAAAAAAGTCAACCCCTCCAAAAGAGAATTTGGAAAGTATATATGGTTTTCAAAAAATAATTTTTAATAAAATAGATCTCGGCGCGTCACTCTTCAGTCGATTAGAAATGGATTTGACGTTTGATTTTGTTAAAAGTTTTTTTTTCTAGTTTTTTACGGAAGTGGACATTGACAAGGAAAAAAGTTCTTTTTTAGATTACCTGCCAATCAGTCACACTGATGCCTCTGGGGCTTTTAACTTTCCAAATCTTCTTCAAAAAAATAAATTCTTTAAAAATCTTATTTAGAAAACTAAAAAAAAAAATTTATTTTTGGGACATTTCAGGTTGCTTAAGTCTTTGCTTATTTGAGATTCCCTGGGAACGGTAAAGATTATATTTCGTATTTAAGGCGGATCCGACCACAAAATTCAACCAAGTGTTAGACGGAGAGGGAAGATGCCTAAAATTACTTTCCTATATTTAAGCACTAAAAATCGTCGGAAATTTTTACAAAATCTCGTTCTCCTTATTTTGGAAATGCCTATATGGTCTTGGGAGCAGTTTTCCGAAAAAGTTTTCCTTTGGAAAATAGAAATTTTATTTTTGACTAAAATATTTTTCCCAAAAAAAGCCGTCAGCCATTTTGTAGACTTTGACGAGTTCTTTCCAAATATATTATATAAGAAAATCCGATGAATAGTTTCGTCGTAATCCTTTTACAAAGATTCGGCGGAAAATGCCGGGAGGAGTAAAAGAAACAGAGGGCGCTATCCCCCCATTCGAGGTCAGAGACGGCTCAAAATCCACTCAAGGCCACGCTCTCCAGTTTCTTTAGACTTACATATTTTCGTATTTGGTTCGGACTTTTTACACAATCCATTTTTAACTTCCTTAAAGAAGTTATTGTGATACCCTCCACGTTCGACCGTTTACTCGTATACAGTACTAATGCGAGAAAGGACCGTTTACAGCACTTGTATGAAAAGGACCCTTTATAGTTCTAGTGAGGAAAACAACCGTTTACCCGTTTACAGCACTAATGCGAGAAAGTTTACCGTCAGCGGCCATTCCACTGCAAAGGTTAAGGTTTTTACCCATAAAAATTATCCAGTTCTAAAGGCGATCTAACTTAAAAAGGAAAATCCCGCCCCCCCACACAC